>CAJNSZ010000055.1:558508-581197 GCA_905329745.1 Rotaria sp. Silwood2 | reverse complement strand
ATATATCAATATGTATTCATCAAAGTATATTCAATGTTAAAGAGAAAAAATGATGATGATTTTTATTTAATAGAAAAAGATATCAAAATAAATTCACAGTTGTCATATAAATCAGCTTTGCACTATGTGAACAAATCGATTGATGGTTATGTCGTTCGGAAAAAAAAATGTGGATTTCGCCGGAACTAAGCGGAACACTAAAAGAAAATTATCATATTCAGCGGTAAAGTAGTCTAATTTTTTCGGTGACTTTTGAATATTTTGCGTCAAAAAGAACTAAATATTAACTGTAATTCACCGGGAAAATGTGCTTAGCTTTAAGTATGGAATATTACTTCGAATTCTCATTAGTTTCCGATATTTTCCTATCGGAAACACTCCGTATGCATTCAACTACGGCATTAAAAATATTTTAACATAAAACAAAATAATTCATTAACAAATTGTTAAAAAGAATTGAACATTGTATAAATAATCATGTTACCTATCCGGAACACTTAATAAAATAAAATAATAATAATATTTATTTATCTTAAATATTTTTATTTGATATTATCAGAACTTGTAGCCAACTCGAAATTATCAAAGATCTTTATGTACAAAAAAAATCATCATCATTTTTTCTCTTTAACATTGAATATACTTTGATGAATACATATTGATATATGTCTGTCACAAGAATAAAGAAAAAAAAAGTTGCAAAAAGAAATATGAGTAAAATAATCTCCGAACAGAGAAAAGATTTTCATTCATACTGTTCATGACGCAAAAAACATACAATTCATAAATTATAATTAAACTACAGGATACTTCGCTTAAAATATCTATTAAATTCAAAATGAAGAAAAAAAAAGTTCGTTTTCATTTTTTCTTGTCACTACTATATTGGTGACTAGTAAGTATTTATGATATACTGTTTTTTACCTTCCTATATTTAAAGGTCAACATACGGTCATATCTACTTTTTTCGTTCTTTTTGTATGTTCTATAACTAAACAACAAATAAAAAGTACACATTCGTTCACTCATCATTGAATTTACTTCGCACACATTTGGTAAGTATAAGGATAATGTACTTCGACATAGCTTTTAAAATAATCTTTGACATCGAATATTTATGTATTATAAAAGATTTTGGTTAAAAAAACCAATAAAGTCAATAACAGAGATAAAACTAAAGATTTTTTTTCTTTTGATGAACAAGGATTTTCTTTTTTTTTCGTTTGAACTGTTTGTCGTCAAGGTAAAGATAAGCAGAACATGAGAGCGGGAGAGAGTCGTGTTCTTTTCTTTTATACGTCAGTGAATCATTGGTGTATAGAATCGGGCATGAATATTCATTTCTTTTCTTAATAAAAATGAGCGCAGAACGAAAAAAAGCTTCATCGAATATTAAAATATATTTTATATCTTGTCAAAAACGAAAAGATATTATTCTAATCATTTAAAAGAAAGTGTACTCTAAAAAGCTCTTTTTTTGTTCATTTCTCAAAATAATACACATTCAAATAAAATGTATTTTTCGTTTGCCTACCATTGCTTTATGCAGATTTTCTCTTTTCGAAGGGCAAACACCTATTTTTGCGGAGCATAAACACATATTACTTGCTATAATAACCACAAACTCCAGGAGGGTCTCCTTGATGTTCGGCAGGGAGCTGCCTCTCAGCTCTTATATCGGATACAATACTGTTGCCTATAAAGCATTTATTCATTATTTTATTTTTGTGTATGCAGTTAGATATGATCAATTCAGTTGAAAATTTGCATCTCTTTTTTGTTTTTGTTCTAGATTATTTTTCGATTAGCTATTGTTTGAGAATATGTGAATAGATCGATTGATAATCGGAAATTAACAGCTGCGAAACAGTTTCAACATGATCGAATCGACTAAAGACGATCAGATCTTTTATGATCTTCGAATATTTGGACTCCAAAATAGGTTTAATGAATTTAAATAAAATTGAAAACTAATTAGTAGATTTGCATTATATTTAACAAGTAGAACATTTTTTATATTAGTATGTATACATTGAAAAATTAAATTTGATATTTTCTAATTGACTCTTGATTTATTCTTATATACGAAATAATTTTAAAAAGAGTATTGTCTTCAACTATATGTTCTTGAAATATACATTACCTAACGCGATCATTCCAGCCTTCGCAAACGGCATAGTACTGCATTAAGTTTCACTATAATCCGCTATTCCGGTTGATGGATCTTTTTTTCCGCTAGCTAACAGTCATTATTTCTCTCACTATTTTCACGGGTTTAGAGGATTATGGTAGACAGTAATGTAATGTGTCGTTGTTTTGTGAAACAGGGGCATAGATTGTGCCATAAATGACTATCGGAATGGGTTTTCATCATTGTGTCAATTGTTTAGAAATTTTGAACTTGTCTTATTTTTCTCCACTGATTCACAATTGATACAAATTAGAAACCAGACAAAAAATCTGTTTATTTAAAAATATCTTAATATATGTAAAAGTTAAAAAACGTGTCTTGCACATTTAAATCTGAACTCTTGGATAGAACTCAAAAAAATTTAATCGAATTATTTTTCTTTACAAAGAAAACTTTTTTTTTTTTATTATATTCTCTGCACATTTGATTTTCATTATAAGTCCTATAATACAATTCATCGGACTGATTTTGGTATTTTCGTTGAATAACTTCTCTTGCTATAGTAATATCGAAATTTAAGATATCGTTCTAAATTAATTAAGTACCTACCTATATAAATATTGATTTTTTAAATTCTATTGTAGATAAATTACAATGGCTATGAAAACTTCACCATTTGCTTTATATAAAACTTTTATCGATGCTTATATGCAAGGTCATCCTGAAGTGGTCAAATCTGTATGTAGTTTTTCGATTGATTTTCTTAATAAATATAAGATTTTGTTTTCTAGCTTCGTCATTACAATGGTTTAGCTGAATGGGATAAAATAAAAAATAATGAAGAATTAATTAAATCAAATATTGAAAAATATCTTGCAATTGCAAAAAAACCAACTGTAACTACAAATGAAACAAAACCATCTACTGATAATGAAACAACAACAACAACAACAACAACTGGACGAAAACGAACAATATCATCTGATGATGAAACAGAAGTTCATGATCCATTATTTGATCCAGATATTGTTGTTCCAGTTGAACCAACATTTTCAAAACGTACAATAAAAAATTCTGTTTGTGAGAAAGAAGATGAAACAAAACCATGGGTTATTCGTGGTATTGAAAAAGCTAAAGCTCGTGTTCAAGCTCATCTTGCAAAAATTGAAGCAAAACGTCTTGCTAAACAAAGTCGAGTAAAAGCTCCAGCACAAGAAGCTCTTGCACAAGAAATAAAAGAAATATCTGAACGTATAGCTAATTTATTGCAAGTTAAAAATATGGGTTTATCAACTGATGAAACAAATTTTACATTAAAAAAATTAATTCGACAAAAAAAAGAACGTTCAACAGAACTTAGTCTTTTACAATCGAAACAACGTGCTGGTAAACGTTATCGTCAACGAAGAAAAAAACGTCTTGAAACATTATGTAATGCTGATCCAGAAGTTGCTACTGAACTTTTAAAACTTTATAAACCAACAACAATAGCTGTACAAACGATTGATAATGTTTCGCCAGATTTATTACAAACAATTGAAGAAATTGCAAGAATTGGTGGTGTATCAGATGCAAATTCAAGATTGATGAATAGTGGACCATGTACAACATTAGATGAACTTAGAGACAAAATAAAAGAACGTGGTTATGAAATTCGTAGATCATCAGTTTTCTATCGGTAAGTATTGAAGTTTTTCGAAACAAAAAAAAACTTTGATGTTTTAATTTTTAAAACGTGTATTTTAGTCTTATACCTGCTGGTGCTTTTTCTGAAGATGGAAAAAAACATGGTACTTCATCGGGTGTTCGTCTTCGAAAACTTCAAGGTATCGAACAAGCTCGACATGAAGGTAATTTTACAAGATTATATATTCAAAAATAATTCATTTTTTAT
Organism: Rotaria sp. Silwood2; assembly: GCA_905329745.1. Classification (NCBI taxonomy): domain Eukaryota; kingdom Metazoa; phylum Rotifera; class Eurotatoria; order Philodinida; family Philodinidae; genus Rotaria; species Rotaria sp. Silwood2. Next base: position 577,172 of record CAJNSZ010000055.1, on the reverse strand, counting down.
TTATTTAGATTGCTATTTTGTATCTGCTACCTTAAAATATATGAAAGATTTAGCTGGAACTTTTGGAAATGATTGTGTTTTTTATCTTGTTCAAGATAATAAAGCTTCAATTAGAATTGGTCGACCTGCAGCTAGAGGAAATTCGCCACTTATCATGCGTCTTGATTATCAAATTAGTACAGCTAATTCAACGCCAATGCCACCATCAGTTCCATATCAACTTAAACCAACGTATGTTGAATACTGAACTCAAGTGAAGTCTTTTTTTTTTGAGATCATTGATCTTTATCGATAAATAGTTAGACTTCTCTCCCATCATACAGTAGTGATTGTCGAAATCAAATGTATTTTATTGGTGACAAATATACAAAATTTATTCGAGATATTCTAGCAGAAAAAGTAGCTAAAGCATTAGGTTATTTGACATTTGGCCCTGAGAAAATATTTGAAGGGCATTAAAGACAAAACGATGAGAAGATAAAATAAAATAATATTTAAAAAATTGGACTGTTAAAAGTTAGTAATCGATCACAATGGTCATCGCCAATGATAACTTAATATATGTTTCATAGTATTTCAAAAAATTTGTTTCGATTTAAAAATATTCATAAAGAAGTACATGATAATTTTGTTACACATTCTTATCGATAGTAGAAACATACTATTACAAAGTCGTTGCAGATATCACTTATATAAGCAATCGATAAATTAAATATCAAGATTTTTATATCGATTCAATTGCATATTGACTCTATGATCATTCTGATTTAATCTCCCGTTTCTCATTTGATTTTCTTACTTTTTATAGAGTATATGCATCTTGTATTCTTGATGAAAATGGTGTTATTACTAATTCTGGTCCAACATATATTTCTGTTCGTTCAGCAAAACATGATCGAATAAATATTGATTGTGAAGAAGTTGATTTTGATCATGTTGTTAAATTAAAAGAATTCGAACGAACAGCACGAAATCATATTGGTGAAGTTAAACCAGTTATTATTATGAATATAGATAGTATTAATCCAATGGATTATACACGTTATCAAAAAACTCTTTATTTATCAATTAAAAAATTTAAAAAATATAATTTAGATGTTTTTATTCTTATTACACAAGCACCAGGTCAAACAGCATTTAATATGGTTGAACGACGTTTAGCATTATTATCACATGATTTATCAGGTTTAGTTTTACCAGATAATTATTTTGGTACACATTTAAATATAAGTGGTTTAACAATTGATGCTGAATTAGAAAAAATGAATTTAAAAAAAACCGGTGAAGTACTTGCTGAAGTATGGAATATGAACATGATTGATCGTTGTCAAGTTGTTACTGAATATATTGATCCACCAACATCAGCAGATGAAATGGTTCGATTTATTGATACTAAATTTACTTTAGATTATATTATTGATGAGTAAGAATTTTAAGGAGAAATTCAATTAAAATAAAAAAAAAACGAAACTTGTGTTTTTAGAATTTGTGATGAAGATGAAGAAATTCCACTTCATCAACGTATTCAACGTTCTCGCCCAGCTTTTTATCCAGATTCAAATACAGATACAAAACCTAAACCTGTTTATGATATTGATGAGTATGTGTTAAATTTGAACAAAAAAATTAAAACCAATGTATTATTATGTTTTTAGATATTGGTGTGCAACACATGTTTTTCAAACTCAATATACAATTCAAATAGTTCGTTGTACTAAACCAGAATGTTGTGGTCCATGGCGTTCGAATTATATTCAAGTATTTCCTCATCGATTTCTTCCACCACCTGTACCATTTCATCGTTCATCACGTGGTGTTAGATTAGAAAATATTGAATCATCATTTGCTAATCTAAAACCAACATCACCATATTATGGTACATTATTTCAACGTATTCAATTTCATGGTATTGTTATGCGTGGAACACAAAATCAATTAATACCATTTGATGCTTATTGTCCATCAATTCAAAATAAAATGTATTCACGTACATGTACGATTTGTAAACAATATATTCCATCTGCAGCACGTTTACGTAATCATTATAAAGTTCATCAACAACGATACGCATCTAAATATACTGATCATAATAATAATAAGAATAATAAAGAAGAAGAATTAATTGATGATGATGATCCTATTGATCCAAGTGATTTACCATTATCACCAATAAATATAAGTCAAAATGGAGTTTTTCTTTTTACTGATATGACTGATTGGTTAAAATCTGATTTTGAAGATGATCCTGTTACTGAACCAAAACCAAAATCAGTAGCTGCAACAGCAAATGCTATGATTAGAAAAGAAAAACAATTAGTAGCTGAAGCAACTGCTGCTATTGCTGAAAGTTCAAAACTACTTCAAAAATCAAAAACAGCAACAACAACACAAAATGATGTTGTTGAATCAGTAGCAACTATTTCAGTTGATAATGCATTATCATTAAATGATAATGTTGATATTCCTGAAATTAAGGTGGAACAAGACGATGTATCTGATGCACTTGAACAATTAAATGTTATGGATGATAATATTAATAATAGTTATGATGATCTTAGTGATCTTATAGACAAAATTTGATTTTTTCTTTAAGTAGACAAACTCTTTTTTTTTGTTTCTTTAGTGTGAATGGATATTGTGTTTTTTCAAAATAAACGTAGAATAAGAAATATAATTTAGTGTATTTCATCATGTAAAACTTGCTTATTTCTTTTTGCTTCATTAGCTTAATATAAAATGGAAAAAAATCTTAATAGATCATTAGTAAAAGTACAAAGTTTAAAGTATTCAATTATCAATATGTTATGAGTATTTTTCAGTACTTGAATAATTAAGTATTTGAAAATGAGTTTTCAAAATATTGGAGCAGATACCTTATAGATTCTTTCAAGTACTTATATGGTGACGAGCGTAGGTTCCCTCATGATCAACGCCATTTTTGCTGATATTTTGTGTGTATATGAGAAACCTTATACCAAGAAAAAGTCTTTGAGGATTTGGGTTGATGTAACTTATTTCGATAGATATGACTATTTTCAATTCCATATTAAGAGAGAAACAACAGACCGGGTTCATCCTTGGGATGCTCTAATACGGAAAAGAAACGTTTATTTTGATTGAAACTTTCAAAAAATTCTAAGAAAAACTATTAGCAAAATTTCATATTGAAATTTGTTAATTGAATCTTTTCGAAAAAAATCTGTCTATAGGTTCAATACATTAAGTAAAATGGTTGTAATTTTTGACCTTAAGACTATGTATATGTATTCTTTTAAGATTTTCTTAATCTCATTCATATTTACTTCGGCTCATGATATCGAATTATAAATTGTGAGAAGTTAGAGTGATTCTCATATGAGTTACTATTGATCTGATTTTCTTCTTCATAAAAGAGAAGACTACATCAGTCCAAATCCTTTTAAGCTTTTTTTAGGATAAAATCTTCCATATAGACGTAAATATCATCCGAAATGGCATGGATCTCTTCTCGTTAGTGATTTTTCTAATATTTCGTCTATTTTATCGTGAACTGCTCTCTTTTGATATTAAAAACAAGATAAACTCAATTATAATATACTACGTACATTCTTCACAATTTTATTGTGTCTATTATGCATACTCCTACTTATCGACTTAATGCGTTCTTTCAGAACATTATTTTTGAAAAAGTTTGAACTAATAGTCGACGTTAAAGATGATGGCGTGAGGAAAGCCATGAAGTGGTGTTGAAGAACTCACTAAAATAGTCATAACTAAAGAAGAAATACGTTTGAACATACATCATTTTAGTTTTTCTCTCTGGTTTCAATAAAGTTTACCTAATCAAATATAAGCCATCTCAAAAACTATCTATTACTCGGTGTGCCTCGCTTGTCAATTGAATGTCGTTCAAGATATATGCCACAGAACACTTTTATGTAGATTTCAAGAAAAATCACTTTTGTTGTCTTGCTGCATTCTTATAAAATAATTTTCTCGGAGAGTTGAGTTGCAGTCGTACATCATTTTGAACTTCTAGGTCTAAAATGACTGTAAATTTTCCTAAAAAGGTATTTAAGTCGACTTAATATCCAAGAAGAAGAATGTTCAAGTAGTCATATATCGAACTGATTTGAGAACTTCGATGTTGCTTCATTTTGAAATGACTCATATGCAACGAACAGGAAGATAATTGTCGGCCGTAACTGATTCGCAACCTTCTTCTGAAAATATATCTATCCACTTGATTAGAACTGTCGACTACTGGAAAAGATCGCATCTGCATCAATGGTGATCAACTTTCGACAATCTTCTTCCAAATAATGATAACAGAAGAACGGCATAAAGATATCTTCTATTGAGATTCAAACCAAATCTGCGTCACTCATAATAAATATCTGACTTGATCGAACTTCGAATACATGTATCGGTAATTATTTTCTTTAGAAATTTTTTTCCGTATCAATATAAAAATGTGTATGCAACTATAGACCATTCGTTGTCTGTTGCATGAAGGATACTCCTTCAATAAAAGTGTTTCTTGATAGTTAAAGGATTATAATATTCGTCAAATGAGACACTCTTGTATAGAAAAAAATCCTTGTTGCTGACAATATTTTTACAAAAGGATATCTCACCTATGAAAGTCTCCAGCAATCCCACCATGGAGTTTTAGATTTCGACGAGCAAATCTTTCGCTCTCATCAAGTCGATTAGATTATAACTGATCGAAAAGTAAGTATTTCGACGAATTCGAGCTAACATCCTGTTTGAATTATGCAGGAATTTAAAAAAGAAATTTTTTCTCTGTAAAAGAACAACAATTTGAGGAAAGCCGTGACTGTTTGCGTTTATAGTTCAATTCATCCGTATTCTTTGTCCAAGCGCTGTAAAAGAATCGGCTTATCCTTCTATTGGAGCATCTATATTGATAATGTTTCGTACTTTTGTGACCAGTGATACTTGTATATAGCCATCAGATGTACATTATGATACCCTTGAAGTCGGATCGACTGGTTTGCCAGTTATTGATTCGGGTCGGTTGAATTTCAACAATTGTTAGCTTTTCATCGTTTTCTCTTTTATCAATTTTTAGAGCACTGAAGTTAGTGTATTTTCTTTATTCTTTTATAGATTTTATAGTTTTATTGACTTAGAAATATGACACGAAAAGTTCACAACTGGCCGATTCATAATCGCCATCAAAGTCCTAGCTCTAATTTTTGAGCTTACACTTTCTCATCCTACAATGAGGACCTTGGAGTATGTATCGAATTCCATGATTATGGTCATGGGAAGTTGAACAGATATTAGACGTTGAATTCTCTCTAAACTAAAGAGTTCCCTCATCGAACTTCCTAAGTTACTATTATGTATTTTTTTCAACTATTTGTCTTTAACTTTCAATGGCTAGTAGCTTTCTCTTCATGTTTACATTACTGAAATCTCGAAAAAGAAACGCTTTTTGTGTCCAAGTTTTGCTTTCGGCTACTGTTATACAACTATGGAAATATCTTGGTATTTAGAAATCTAAAAATATGTAATTTCGTGTAAAAATCAGATTTGGTAACTCATTTTGTTTTTCTCTTTGCCGTTTGAGAAGCCATTGAGTTGTGTAAAATATTAAATTAATGAATTCTTGTAAAGAAATCATGTCTTTATTGAAAGAAGCCACGGAAAACACAACATAGATGTTGTTCAATATCAGCTATTGTGATGTACTATATGAAAAATGTTGAAAGAGTCCTTCATTCTTTGTTAGTATTAGCGCGTACGGAACTTGACAAATTAAAATAAACATATTTTTTCTTTTAGAAACTCCAAGTGTTACAAGAGTTTCACATTGTATGTCTTTTGTGGAACCATATTAAAAAAACTTATTCTCAAAAGACGTATTTTATTAGTAGATATATATTTATAACGGGTCGATTTTTCTCTAGTCAAACCCAGTAATTCAACCAATTGGTTCGATTCGATAGAAACAGACTTATGCAGTTTCAAATCTAAAATAAAACAAATGAAAAGGAGGACAACATTCGAATGAGTCTGTAGATTGGATCAACCATGGGATTCCGCGACATTTTGATAGAAAATAATAGAGATCTATTGAAAAGTCCGTCTTTCATAAATTAGAGGCTAAACCATAAATTCTACTTTATTCATCTGATCATTTTTAGTATATTCATCTCAGTACTGTCAAAGAAGTTTTATTTCGAGCACTAAGTATTTGTTATGACGTGTACGAATTCGAAAAGGAATCGTTGAATATTGAAGAAACATTACTATTGAATATGGATATCTACCGAGATTTCTGTCTTATGATTTCAAATCGTATGCAAAAATCGTTCAAAAAAATGATCAGTATGATGAGACACTAAAAAGGATTTTTAAATGTCAAATTCTTCTGAGTCATTATCAATAACATAATATATTCTTTTTCAGTGGCATTCATTTAATTATAAATTATATTTTTATCTTCTTGAATGTCGTTGAGAAGCCACACGTTGGATATCCTTCTTAATGCCAATAGCATACGGATGATTGGATGGCAATGTGTGACCATAAATTGCGGCTGCTTGTTTGAGATACGACAGTGCTTGTTGCAACTCGCCAATATGTTCATATACGTCACTAATATTCTTAAATGTACTTGCAATCGAGGGATGCTGAGAAGGAAGAGACTTTGATTTGATTTCGAGTGAACGATTATAATGTTGCAAGGCATAGTTATATTGCCCCAGAGAATAATGAACATTGGCGAGGTTATTGTGTGTAGAACCCAAATGAGGATGATCAGCAGGAAGATACTTCTGCCACATATTTAAAGCTTTTTGATGACAAGTGAGTGCTTTCGAATATTTTTTCTCCTCATGATAGATATTCCCCATGTTACTAAAACAAATAGCTAGATCTTGATGATCATCACCGAACGCTTCTTGATAAATAACCAACGCGTTCTTATACGATTTTAGCGCCTGTTTGTATTTACCTTTACGTTGATAAGACGAGCCAATACAGTTGTGACTGTCAGCAAGATGTGGATGATTCGATTCCAATGTTCGTTGAAAGATCTTGAGTGCTTGGCAATGTCGATCAAGACTCAGATCATAATTGCCTTTGTTAAAAGCCACAATGCCGAGTCCACAATAGCAGGGCGCAATGTCTTGATGATCATCAGGTAGTTCTTTGAGTAAACGGCGATAGTATTTCTCGGCATCATCGAATTTGCCCATGCCAATGAGTAAATTGCCCAATTGACCTAGGCTAGGTTTTTTCAAACCAAAATACTCATGTTTCATATAATCATTAATCAGTTTCAAGTCATGATCATTGTCACTACACAATTTCATTCGGACTTTCCATATTCGATCGCCTTCATAGTGAATATTGATCAGTCGAAAAATTGATCCAATCATCATTAATACTTCCTCCTCGTCAGGATAGTAGCTGAGTGAAGTGATATTAGCAAATGGTTTGATGCCATCAAAACTAGGATCAGCATCGATCTCGAATAGTACTCGCTGCAAATCATCATTAGCAGCAGAGTCTCCGAGGAAGAAGAGGGCGACATCCCGATTGGCAGTCGTAGAGAAGAACGAATTTATCGAGATGAATTTGCCAACTGAATTTTGTAGTAACTTCAATTCATCAGTCGACATTAACTGTCCGCGATAGATGCGAAGAGGTGATAAAGATCGATGTTGTTCGAGTTGTCGTTCAATGTCATGAATGAAGAACCGAAAAAGAAAAAGCAATTCAATATTTTGCGTACGAAGAGCCTTATTTAAGACACGATAGGCAAACGATGGTCTCGTATACCATCTCAAGGCTTCATCGGATGAATAGTGTTGTTCAAATTCGTGAACGTTCTTCAATTCAGCGGTATGTTTTTTATATTGTTCTTTGCATAAAGATACAAGTTCATTTTTGTCTGTTGCTATCGATTTCATTCGAACGAGACAGTCGATCAGTAGTTGTGAATGTAGAAACTGCCCATTGAGTTCAGTTGTTGTTTGTTCATGAGCTGTATCAGTGCCGTTGAAAATACTGACCATTAGCGATTCGCTACTTTTATCACGTGTTCGTTTTTCTTCATCGGATCTGATCTGAGTCACAAGATCATCCAGCTGCACGATCACACGTTTGATCTAAAACAGCAAAGGATCATCATTAGTTCTAATGACTTTTGCAATTGGAACTAGCCATTATAAAATGAAATAAACATAGAAAAAGTTATAGCCACGTTTTTTTTATTAAATTTTTCGAGCAAACTCCAAACTAATAAGAAAATGTTAGCAACTGTTAGAGCCAAGTCGATATTTACTGCTGAGGGCTCAATGTTATTTATGAAATATAATAGATGAGGCACGTTTATTCATTGTGATCAAAGCACATATAAATGGTTTCAAAATATAATTTTGGCCTCATTCGACAAAGAATTTAGTTTTTTAACCATATTGTTTACATCGTTTTTCAAATATAGCTCAGTTATCTACGAAATATTTGTGAGATTAATACATAACTCATCATCCATTTGCAAATTCATACTTTTCTGCAAACATCTATCGACTTTCGGAAGCCTTGAGAGACTACAAGCTTCTTTCCAAGCAAAGTTCAGGGTTCCGAAGAATTTCTCTATTCGCAGAATTCTTTCTTTTTGAACATAATGGTGTGATAACTCCGCTTGCTGTGCAAAGTTCTGGACAGAACTTTATTTTGAAGAAATTAGAAGCCAGCTAGCACGACTTGTTGCCTAAGAAAACAAAATTCTGCTGAGAACTCGAAGTCTCCCATAGAATTTTGTCAAAATGCTATTTAGTACATCAATTTCATGTCTTTCGCTAACCGCCTCTTAAAAAGAAAAATAATAATAAGTCTACAAATTTCTGAATTCTGCTTGCTAAGAAATCTGCAATTGCTAACAATCTTATCAGAAGTTTTTAACGAAAACAAATGTTTCTTTCGAAAAATTCTCCATTCACAACTAGTCACTTGTTGAAACTTTCCAGTGATTTGAATTGCAACTAGACATATATACAGTAGATATTTGAAGAAAAAACTAGATTTTTCGATTTTCTCATCAATATCATTCCATCGTTTCAAATCTCAGTATAGATATCCTCACTCTGATCCAGTAAGTGATGAGCACAGATGTTTTTAGAATTTATTCATTTTTATCGACAGTTAAGTATGAGTAGATAATGATAGTAAAAGCATGATATTTGTTCAAGTAATTCCTTAGTAAGTATTTTTGTAAAATGAAAATGTTGTGGCAGTTCGTTGAGTAATGACCGTTGTCGGCAGTGGCTGAGAAGTTTCACTTCTTAAATCAAAATTTGACAATGATGTTTACCATATGAAGCGATAATAATTATTCATTATATTTCATACACGTTGGAATTATACGACATTATCGTACGGAACGGACTTTTGCGGTGTCCTGAATGTTCCCGCAGTTTTTTCAAAATTTCTGTCGTGCTTATTTAAAATAACATTGTTATAAACTTTCAGTTGGCACAGTTTTCAATGTTTTTTGAGAAATGCTGTTTCGCAAAATGAACATTTCCATGAAAAGACTCTTTCTTGATTGTGAGATGCAGAGTTGAATTCTGAATAGGATACAGTAAGTATTTGTCTCAAGTAGCAATGTGCGAAGTCTTTTTTAATTAAAAAAATGACGATTGCAAAGATCTATCTCAAAGTTGTTTCTAGCGTATCTTCATTTTCTCGTTATCAAATTTTCCTCAAAAATATATATTCTGAAATGTTAGACAATGCATCACAGTACCTAGCATTTTACGCAGGAATTCTTACTATGCTTGGCAATTCAGATGGATTATGTTTTGAGAGTTTTTCATGATTTTATCATTTTTATCAGCTCAAAAATTCGCGCGAGCATGTGCTAATCCTTGAGATATTGCGTAGACAAAGAAACCATATTTGAAAAACCAAGTCAATAGTTTCTTAAGAAATCACATTTTCTACAGTATAAAGTCAGAACCATATATTGAAATTGTTTTCATGTGCTCTCATCATAATAAACAAAAAAGCCCTATTTCTTCCGCATCACAATTATTATTTACCTTGTTGAATTGAGTGGCCCACTGTTCATTTTGCGTCTTATCCATACAGTAGACATAGATTGCTGATATCTGCCGCAATTGATGTATGCGAGGTACGACTATTCGGCCCAAGTAACCACTGACAATCAAGACAATGTGATCATCTGAAGGTACAGATCGAATATATTGTTCGCACTGATCACTGTCTACGAATGTCTTCAAATTATTGATTGATCTTCGAAGTTGGCGTTGAGCATGGACATTTTCTTGAGAATCATTGATTCTTGCATCGAGCCAGACAACAAAAAATGTTTCGAGATTCTCTTTGCTCAGTTTGGGTAATGATGTTCCCATTAATATAGATTTTAATTGTTATTGAATTCACAATTAGCAATTATCTAGGCGAAAGAATAACAGTGATACGCTTCACTCGCACTAAAACAGGTAAAGCATTTCGCCCACTACTTGAAATATAACTCTTCCAATGTTGCCTCCTATAAAAAAACTTGAAAGAAAACTATCGAGTGTGCTTAAGTGAATGAACCTATCGGTATTGTGACTATAACTTTTCTTCTTGTCAACTTATTACAGTGCTACTTTTTTAAAATATACATATACGAGTTTTCTAGAAAAACGATATGTTCTCTTACTTGAAGACAGCAAAATTTAAAACTTCATGAGAAATGCAACGAAGTTCTAAAGTCTTCAGTTTTTCAAACTGTTTCTCAACATATGTAAAACATGTTTTCCAACGTTTTGAGATAGATTAAGAGTATATGCATATGGGTTTTTGTGAAGTTGTCAAGTATGTTTCTTCTATCACAGATTTCGGCAAAACATGATTTTATAATATAAAGAGGGCATTTATTGAAATTCACCTGATGATACAGGGAGAAATCCTCTTGTTTCATTTAAAGCATCGAAATAAATAACATTGTTGAATATCTCGTAAGAAAACATAACAGGCATTAAACATTGTAACATAAAACAAAAACAATCGTAAAAGGCTTTGTTACTATGGAAATACGATGACATTATGTCATGATCCCATGTTGCTATAAAAAAATTGTGATTTTTATGAGAAAGCATTAAAGTTAATAGTAATGTCTGTTCAACGTTCTGTATTATGGAGAGATTCTAATTGTAAATAGAAAGCTATTCACGGGATACTAATTAGCTAATTAGATTTGTTTGTAATTCATCCTGAAAAAAGTTAAAACATTGAGGAAGTAAATCTAAGATGGGGAAATTGACAAGCAGCTGGATTCTTTGTATTTTTTGACTTTGGTATCTTTCAGTTGCCTAATTGAAGCTCAGATATAAATGAGGCTTCCACTGCATACTATAAAATCGAAACAAAAAAAGTTAAAAAACCAAACCAACACCCGCCTGTAGCAAAAATAAAAACAACTACTTCAAACTATACATTATTTTCGAGATAAACCTATCCTATAGTTTCAACAGGAAGGAAGAAAAAAGTTTATTAGAATAATAAATTACAATTGAGATAGAACTGTCATACATCTGTGGCAGAATGGCAAAAAAAAATATTTCAATTATAAGCTATAATTCAAATAGGGGGGCTTCTTTCGATAGTGTATGCGAGCAGTGATGGGATTAGTTCATTTTCAAACCGAATCGATTTCGGCTCGGTTCGAATGTTTTTATAATTAGATGAATATGAACCGGTCACATGAATAGAATGAATCTAGTAGAAAGAAGAAAATCTGTCAACAGGACAATTAATACAGCTTCACCCTATCTATTGATTAAAGCTGTTTGAATAATCTGCGGGCACCATCCACGTCGTACATTTATATATAAATAGCATGTACTGATGTGGGATCAGCATAATTTTCAATAGTTTTTATTTTTGGCATTTTTCCGTTTACAAAATTCATACATACTTTTTGGATGATAATTCCAGTTCCTGAATGCTTGAATGAAATGTGGAAAAATAATAAATCGAATAGCAAACAGAAATGCTTGACATATTTACCCGTATAAATGCTTGATAACGTATGATTAAAAGCGTGAATGAAATTGTCTTGCTCGGATAGTAATGACGCTTCTCGAGTGCCAAAACAAAACTCGCACTAATAATAAATCAAAAAGAAAAGAGATGTTTTTGACATATTTATCTTCTATTTATTCAAATTTTTATAAAATGCGCTTCGACACCCAATCATTACTCTCATTTGTGCGCATTCATGCCAGTTAAAACACACTAGAACCAGAGTTATAGTGGTGACAATAACTGACCAAACGGTAATCGCTCTTCACCAATAACGGGTAAGTAGTGATGAAAGTTCTATCAATAACTGATATGAATTGGTAATCTCTTCACTGGGAGCCAATATTGACTGGTAATCGTTCCATCCGTAACCGGTATCAGCTAGTAACCAGTCTACCAAAGATCCGTATTAATCGATAAACGATAATCGCTGATATTCATCAGTATTCATCCATATTCTCCGGCATTGGTTCATCTGCTTGAATCCCAATGTTTGTCCTTGAGCCATCAGATTTCAGTGAAGTGTTTTCTCCAACAATAAGATTTCAACAGGGTCTTCTCAGAGTCAAGTAGATTTCAGCAACGTCTGAGTGTAGATGTGGGTGTGAGTATGTATTATCTTTTCACCCACACCCTCAGTGTTTAAAACAAAATAAGAACTTTTTTATGGGATCTTGAGTCGAAAACATTTATTGAATAATTAATGAAGTGCATAAATCCATCAAGGAGCATTAGAGACTGTGAAGAACAGATTTTTTAAGGATTCTTTTGAGTACAAAAACTTTTTCACAATAATGAATGTATAGTATGTTAAACAAAATATTTTTTTCCGTTATTAACAGGGATAGAAGGCCTTTTCTCTGCTTTTACCAGAAAACAAGAGCACTTTGTCTTCTATAAAGAATGGAAAACTTATATTTTGTTGTTTGCATAGATTGCAATAACTTTTCGTTCTCTAGGGTTAGGAGATTTCTCTTTGTTGCACGGAGGAATACAAACGTGCGTAGGAAAAGAACAGACCTTGATAGAATTGCCGCATGAAAACCTTTCTCTGTCTCTCTTTCTCTCTTAATGATCGATCGATGCTACCTCGGCTATGTTTTTTCATTCAATATGTATAGATAACGATGAGAACAATTGTCGATTCTGATGGAGCAACAGTGAGAGTGAGACGACAGCCGCAAGGGAAGAACCAAGCGATTACGTGGTTATGCTTGATTTTGACTATTATTATATCTATTATTGTATTTATCACCGTATACCTTACTCAAGAAAATGAAAATCATGAAAAAACAACACATCAACAAGACGATGTCATGTTGGAAAACTCCATCGTATCCTTTGCTAGAAACAATAGAAGTACGTACCGTGGCAATTTTATGTGACTAAATCCGAGTTGTTTATTAACTCAGGGTGTGGGTGTGGATTGGGCGTAAGTGTGGGTGGTGTGTGGATTGGGTGTAAGTGTGGGTGGTGTGTGGATTGGGTGTAAGTGTGGGTGGTGTGTGGATTGGGTGTCAGCGTGGGTGGTGTGTGTGGGGGTGTACTCTTTATCTATCACACTCACACACATCCACACCCACCCACACCCACCCCCACCCACATCCCCAGAGAAGAATTCTCTACAAAATGGAGTATACAAGTGTTCATTACGGCAAGTTTTAGTAGTTGATTGTGCTTTCACAAAAAAAGAAGGCCCATGCTTGATGGCCATTCTTTTGCTTGTAATTTGTTTCTAACCTGAACGAATTATGGCACTGCAAAAAAATGAATCAAGTTTCGATAAACTCTTCACATTCTGCATCTTTTGAGACCTTTCCTGGGTCAATGAAGCGATCAGAGACAGAAAATTTCTCAAAAGAATCATCAAGATGTTAAAGAAAAATATTCTGTTGTATTTTTATGATCTAAACACAAGAAAAACGAAGATTGTGCTCCTTGGCATTTTACAGAAGTACTTCAGAACAACTTGATATCTTGGATTTATAAGTTTCTCAATATGATATTTCATTTGCACTAAATAAATAGAAAAAAAACTATTTAGCAGGAACCGGCCTGATTGATGGTCTGGCGAACTCTCTCTTAAATATTATATGTTATGTCTTATAGGGACAAAATAAAAATATGCATAACTTTTGAAGAAAGCGATAGGAATCCAAATTCTTTTAAGGTTTTTACTAGGACACCATGTAGTATCTATAGACAAAATTATTGAAATCTGAGGGGACATCTGAAGAGGTTTTCTCTTAAGTCATACTGTAATTTAGAAAAGAAAACTTTATAATTTTATGCATAGTCAATGATAATATAAAGCAACAAACAAAAATCTATTTGACATGTGCCTGGTTCGATAAGGTGGTAACTGTGGCCGGTGGAAATGGGACTGGCTCTGCACTGAATCAGCTTGCTTATCCAACTGACATATTTATCGACAATCAAAATGCTATTTATATTGCCGATTCTCTGAATCATCGCATTATCAAATGGGATAAAGATGCTAGTTTTGGTCATGTAGTGGCTGGCGGCAACGGTAAAGGACGCCAAGCAAATCAGTTGAGCTATCCAATGGCAGTCTTCGTAGACAAGCAAGAGAATATATATATTGCAGACAACGAAAACGGTCGCATTCAAAAATGGACTAAGAATGGTGGACATGGGGGAACAATAATCGGGCACTTTGGTCGTGGCAATGGTGTAAACCAGTTTTACGCTTGCTCGGACCTCTATGTTGACGAGCAATATAATGTTTATTTATCGGACTTTGGAAATAGTCGCGTTATGAAATGGCCACCGGGTGCACAATCGGGGCAGATCATTATCAAATCATGTGCACCGACAGATATCCATGTACATGAATTGACAGGTGACATTTATGCCACATGCTATAGAGAGAACACTATCAAACAGTTTGCGGGAAATGGTTCATTGATTCGTGAGATCGGTAAAAATTTCATCAAAGATCCCTCTGGCTTTACTGTCATTGACGATAAGCCATCAGGAAATACATATATTTTCGTTGCAGACATAGAAAATCATCGAATACTGCAAACACAAACGACCAACCACAGCAATACGAGAATTATTAAACTCGCGAGTAATCTGCCTAGAAACCAGCAAAATCAAATGTACAAGCCGAGAAAAATTCAGCTTGACTCTAATGGCAATATACTAGTACTTGATTTCGACAATCATCGAGTTCAAAGATTAGACATAAAGAGAAACGGGTGTCACGTTATAAATCCATTCTACACTTCGTTAGATCGCCCAAATCAGGATGTTCATTTCATGTCTCGAAACAACATACTGAATCAGAAGGACTTTCAGAGTAGTTATGTCTCCCAAGAAAAAGGCTCCCTTACCAACGAAAATATTCTGCCACTGCCTTCATTTGGAGAACTTTCGCCATCGGACTATGATTTTATAGAACAAATCTCCGGCAATGCTCCCATAAAACCAAATCCAGACGATGATGCGGCAAAGGCACTCGGGAGCAAACTATTTAATGATATCAAAATATCTTCATTTAGGTATTCCGGTCATGTAGGAGGAGGAGGGCGGCGCCGTGGTTAAGTTGTGTAAATGGCAACGAAACATGCGTAATTTGACTTTTTATTTTTCAAAAACTTCTCAACGTGTATGTATATTTTAAACAAAATAAATATCTATGGATACCTTGAGTACAGTTAAATGTGTATTTTGATGTAATCGATATCGATTATCTTGTCTCACTCTAGCCACTGTAGAGATGCTCCATTTTAAATTTCAGTTGTTTGTTAGGAATTGGTCGAAATTGATCTTGAAAAAAAATGGAATCGAATTATTAGTTTATGGGAATATGTGCAACATTCATAATTCTGAAATAGCCAATTCTAATCAAATTCGACCACTTCTAAGAATTGCTATTGGTGCATATCTACCGATTGCTAATATTATGTCACATTCATGCACATCAAATAAAGTTTTAGCATTGAAGAATATTGTAATTGCTGAGTTCTGTCAGCGTGTTGTCACGTAGCTAATATACTCGGTGCTATTTCACTTGAGAAAAAATAAGGGAAAAAAAAGAAGAATGTTCAGACAGTTATATATCGGGCTGATTTGAGAATATCTACGATGCTTCATTTGCCTAATTTGAAATGATTCGTATGCAAAGCACAGATAGATAATTGTCGAAACTAACTGATTCGCAATCTTCTTCTGAAAATTTACCTATCCACTCGATTAGAACTGTCGGTTACTGTAGAAGATTGGATCTGCGTCAATCGCGATCAGAGATGTTCACGGGTTGACCCGTTTTGACCCGACCCATAATCCGTGCCCGGGTTAGACCTATGACAGGTCACGGGTTTGCGGATTAGATATTTGTAGGGGTTTACGGGCTCACGGGTCGGGTTTATCGTTTTATACGTAACCCGCTGGTTAACCCGTTCACAAACTTTGCCTGTCATTTCTTTTCATTCTTCATTCTTTCGTTCCACAGATAGTTACGCTCAACATTGTCAAGGTGTATGCTTAGTTCTAGTTGTTTCAGAACTTGTTTTATTGCAGGTTCACAATACACACATAACAATAATAATATAAAAAAAGATGATAAACAACAACAAAAAAAACTTAAAGATATATAAATACATTCTCCAATGAGAATGGAAAACATAAGTTTATATGATATGTAGAGGATGAGAAAGGAAAAAGAAAGAGAGCGCTGTCGAGGCAGATAATGTATATGATCTTGTGTGTTAACACGGATCATAATAAACATTCATTCTATTCCTTCGTTCCTCTACTGTTTTAGTTCTTTTTATTATTTCTTTGGTTCGTTAACATCTGAAGTCTTTCTTCCATTGTCCTCACTACATCTTCATTCTAGTTATTCACCCACTTGTTTCGAAGCATGCACTAAGAACAGGCGATTCCGACCCCAATAACATTACGTTGTCGATTCCGACACGATTCGATTTCAACAGTCAAACATTTTAAAATTGGCAACATTTTCATAAAAGATTATGCACTTTTTTCTCTACATCTCAACAAACAGTTGAACTAGTGATTTAGAATCATATATAAACAAACATTTGATAAGCAGCAAAAGAAGACACTTCCAGCTCTGTTTAGCATCAAATATGTTTAATTCAAAGGTTAGCGTGAATACTTTATGATTACTTGTTAATCACAGAATAAGCCATTCCAAATTGGAATCGGAACTGATGATTCTGATTCTGATCCCAAAAATATTTCATATTGCCGATTCCGATACCCAATAAAGTCAACTTTGCCGATCCCTAGCGTGTACATGTATATGTGCATTTTGTTTAAGCTTGATAATAGAAATACAAGATAACATCGACATTTTTCTGTCCATTTATTTTATCATTTTTTTCGCATATTTTTTTCCTGATAATTTTTACGATAAAAAAGTTCATTCCGTCTTTTGTGTATTAATCTTCACTTCACAGTTTAGCCAACTCATGAGTGATTTTTTTAAACAATTTATGCTGTCAAAATTCACGTTTCTAAAATTTGTATTAACTCGCAGGTAGCCTGTGACGGGTTGATAAGTGCTCCACCTGTGAAGTAATCCGCGGGTTCAAAGAAAAAAATATTCAACTCGTGAGACGGATCGGGTTCGATCACGAACAGGTCGGATCAAAAAAAACCTGTCATGAACATCTCTGATGGTGATCAACTTTCGACAATTTCCTTCCAAAGATTGATGATGAGAATGAAGTTGGTTTTTCTGAGTATTTTCGAATGATGCAATTAATTCTGGCCCTGTGATTTGAAATTTAAATCAATGATGATGTCATCAAGACATCCTCTGTTGGCATTCAAACCAAATCTTCGTTGCTCATAATAAGTCTTTCACTTAAGCTAACTTAAAATACATATCAATGATTATTTCCTTGAGACAATTTTTTCGTATCAGTACAAAAATAACTATGCAACTAGATAGATCATGGGTTTTCTATTGCATGAAGGATACTCCATCAATAAAAATATCTCACGAAGGTCAAATAATAATTATATTCATCAAATAAGGCGTTCTTGTATCAGAAAAAAAAGAATATCTCACCTATGACTGTCTCAAGTGAATCAAACATTCAATGTTTGATCATCTTGTTGTCCATTCAAATAATTTTGATATTCGCATCAATGACTTTTGTTCGGTTATTCGAACGACAAAGTTTTAATCTTTGACAACCAAACCTTTTGCTCTCCAAAAGTCTATTAGATTGTAACTGAACGAAAAACAAGCACAACTTGAGGAAAGTCATCACCGTTTGCTTCTGGACGCTCGATTCATCGGTATTTTTTGTTAAAGAGCTGTAAAAGAATCGGCTTATCCTTCTACTGGAGCATCTATATCGATAGTATTTCGTATTCTTGTGGCCAAGTGATACTGGTGTATAGCCATCAGATGTACATTAGGACATGGGTGTGGGTGTGGGTGTGGGTGTGGGTGGATGTGTCGACGTGAAATTAATACCAACATCCACACCCGAACCTACCCCACAGCCATACCCACACCCCCCCCCCCCCCCCCCCCCCCCCCCCCCCACCCCCCCCCCCCCCCACCCCCCCACACCCCCACCCCGACGAACGCAGATGGGCA
>CAJNSZ010000055.1:536348-558408 GCA_905329745.1 Rotaria sp. Silwood2 | reverse complement strand
TACGTTGGAAAATTCATATCTCAGTAATACTATGTCCAAACGTATTGACATTTTTTTTACAAGCTAGTCTAATTGAGGGCTTTACCTGGACAAAGTTTCAGCTCAAAATTCGAAAATATGATTTTGCTGGAAAATCAATGTCCCACAGGGAATTTTGGGTAAAACTTGAGTATCTCAGGCAAATTGCAATATGGGCCCATATCCTCTTAGACTTTTTCTAGTCTACAAGACCCCTACTTATGGGCAAAATATGGAGCCAAAAGCGGTGAATCACTTGAGGACCTTCCCTCGAAAGTATACTCTTGCTTGTTGCTGATGACGCTAGAAAAAAATGTAGTGTTAATGCTAAACATCATAATTGTGAATATATATCTAAATGCTTTTACCATCATGATAATACATGTTCACCTTTCTTGATAATTCATGTTGTTCTTCATGTATTTAATTACTTCGTCATATGATTCATCATCATGTTTAGATGAATTTTCATTAGAAAAAAAGTCATATAGTGAAACAATATCGCTTTCTACTTATATGACCTTTTGTTAAGTATAATAAATTGCTCACGCTTTCACTCGTATGTTTTTATACAAATAAGCAGCTTGAAATAGTGAAAGTATTTTGAAACGTTGAGACTTTCTTAACTGCCGTATGTGGTTTGTATATGAGAGTACACCAGACATCCGAGCCGCTCCGGCGAGTTGACATCCGGATCCATGTTTTGGTCCAGTTGCAGAATTCTACTATAAATATGAATTTAATAATGATGAATCTCATCGATCGATTTCTTCGTTAATTGATTCTAAACAAAATTCAACGATATTTTTCTTTTCCGAAAATAATCCTTAGTTATTTTGTATTAGTTTTGCTTTAATTTTCTTCGAATGAATAGAAAAACTATTAATATACAATTTTTTTTTGTTCAATAATTCATCATTTCATAAATAAAATAAGTTCTATTTTTATCTATTCAAATCGTTTTAGACAATTCAACGAACATCACCCGATATAAACAATTGAGGGGGAAGAGAAGGAAAAAAAAATATCTATTTCTTTTTTATTTCATCTATTCCACCTTCCCCCTCATATTAAATCTATTATAAATACTCTATTGATGTTCCTTAATGAATGTCGAGAGACAAAAAAAAAAGGTATATGACAACTGTGATTGACGTGTGTGTGCCATTGTCACGCACGTTTAGCAAAACAAAAAAATCGTTAATTAATTGCTTTTGTTGTATTTTTTTTCCTTTTTCTTTCGCCACATGTCATTAAAATACAAAAAATAGAACATATTATGAATGCAAGTAAACAACATATATGATAAGTATGTACACAGATGATCAAACGTATTTATGTTCGTGGTATACGAGAATGTCTGAAGATTATCTTTCGTCTTTATGCATATCATTTGATGAGTAAAGTCAATAGAATACAATTGTTCAAAAACGAAAAAAAATAAGAAAGATAATTGAATTCTTCATAGAACAAAAAAAAAGAAAGATATAAAATAAAATAAATGCCTTAAGCAATGCTTTTCAATTTTCACTTAATGATGATGTTGGCGTCATAACAAGTTACATATTCATATACTTCACACTATACACTAATCCGTCATCTCAAGCTATCAATTGAAAGAAAAGAAAGTGTCTATTAAAAACAAGTGAGGATTTATTTTTTTAATAAGTAACTCACTCGACACCGATGACTAGAGGTACAAAACAAATTCAAGTTTGTGTTTTTTTTAACAAGAACACATTAAAATCAACTTGTTCAAGAATTAAAAGAACACTTCATTGTTTACGTAACAGAAAAAAAAAGATGATATTGACTTTCGTTTTTCTTTTTTGTCGATTTACAAAATTATGAATTTTAGTTTATAATAACATTCTTTTTCTTTTTTTTTCCACAACTTTCAAAGAAAAACTTATCGAGTGATTCTCATTGGTTTATTTTAATCCTTTTTTGTCATTGGTTCATTTTATCATCATCTTTTTTTTTCTCTCAACAAAAATCTCATTGGATAAACAGAAAAGAAAAAAAAACAAGAAGAAAAAAAAAGTGAAAAACTCCTCATATTCCAACATACTGCTTGTCAATCAACATCGACTAACGATCATCGCGTGACATACTCATTGCTCGTTTTTTTTCTTCTTCTTTGGTTTCTCTTGCAAAAAGATTGTGCGTGTTCGATGAATATTTTTCATCATCAGTTCTCATCTATTTGAAGTTTCGAATAATATTCTTTTCTCATCGTCTTTTTTTTTTATTTCTAAACAAAAGTGGCTTCTGTAAATAGTCAAACAAAATATTCTTCACCACCATTAGGTGATTATTATTCAAATTATGCATCAATGACAAACGATCCATCAACATTAAAATTTGGTTATACAGATCCATTTTCATTTGGATTTAGTCAACATTCAACATTATCATATAATGGTTCATCACAAAGAAAACAAAGACGTGAACGTACAACATTTTCTCGTGCACAACTTGATCAACTTGAAACATTATTTGCTCGAACACGTTATCCAGATATATTTATGAGAGAAGAAGTAGCTATGAAAATAAGTTTACCAGAATCAAGAATACAAGTATAAGAATTTTAATTCAATTAAAAATTAATTTTTATATTATTTGATTTTTTTCAACAATAGGTTTGGTTTAAAAATCGTCGTGCAAAATGTCGTCAACAAGATAAAGCAATTAAAAAACCATCATCATCATCATCATCAAATAGTAGTTTACATGAAAAAAATGAAACATCATCTCCTTGTAAACGTGAAATAAAAAGTCCAAATATTCGTCTTAATCATCGTTCACCATCATTAATATCAAGTACAAATGTTGGAACAAGTTCAGATAATTCAACAGCATCAGCAGCTGCATCTTTAGCTGCATGGTCATCACAAGCTGTTGCTTATCATCATATGTATCCAACATCATATAGTCCAAATCAAGCACTTTTTTATACGAATGATCCAACAACAAATAATTCAACAATATATGGAACGAGTTATAAAAATCCAGATATGGATTTTCTTCAACCAACATCAATGTATGGACGAACAAGTGAAGAATTTATGAACGGTTGGACAAATGCACATCATCATCATCATCAAAACTTTAAAATTTTCAATTAATATTGTATTTGTAAGCGAACAGTGTAGAGAAAAAAAAGCTGTTAAATAAATGAAAAGGTATTTAATTGGATGGAATAATGATGAATGTTGACATATTGTGATGGGTGGAAAGATTAGCCTATTTGTCAATAAAGTAAAAGAACTATATGAAAAGTCAATCAAAAGAAAAAAAAAAAAAAAAGCTTGACTTTGTCATTCTTATTTTCTCGGTCTCTCTTTTTTTTTTGACATCAATTAGGTTTTCTTTTTTTTATATTAGAATAAGAATAGAAGGGATTAACAAAAGTCTATCAAGGAATATAGCTCTTTCTTTTTTGCTTCTTGGTCAACATGTATTGCCAAGTGGCATATTGGGCGTTACTAGTCGCTTTTTTTTTATATAAAAAAAAACATACATACTTTGATTTATATGTCAGTATACAAGTGGATAAGATGATACAATGATAATTAAACCATAACTAAAAAGACATTTTTTTCTTCTTTATTTTCCTTAAAAATATCTTTTTCATTCATGCTGAGTGCATCAATATAGATCATAGTTGTATATGCAAGCTTGTATCATAAGCCGATTAGTCTGGATTCTCATTTTCGATCGGATGATTTAGATTATTTTTAACTAGAATAATGCAAACAGTAACACAAGTGGGTGGTATTTAAGCCGATGGTTTCTTTTTTGTTCCCACCTGAGTTCAATACTCACCATTCTACTTCAAAAAAAAAAAAAAAAAAGAAAAAGACACGCGACACAATACGACGCCTGAAGCAAAGATTATCTTATTCACGGCGTCAGAATGACACTAAAGAAAAAAAAATAATTACATTTTCATGCGTTCAATTTTCGTAATAGAAAAAAAAAAGAAAAAGAATGATCACAGTTAGTGGCGTAACTAGACCAGGACTCAATGGTACGAGAAAGCTTCGAATTTCGCCTAGAACTATTCTAAGACAGTCGTTGTCCTTTTTAGAGATGTATTTTAGAGAGGAGCGGTGATAGGTCTCTCTTACAACTATTTTTCTAACTACGCTACTAATCTAAGTGATTAAAATGGTCATTGATGAACAGTTTCAGATGAAAGAATTGAAATATTCACTAGATCAAGGTGGTAAAAGGCATCTTAAATTACAATGTCAATAATCGATGACATGTTTATCAACAAACGGTATACATCTTTAGTATTGATAATGGATTATTCAATTCTGTTAGAAGAGAAAATATTTTTTTTTTTCTTTGAGTGTTATTCCTGTACAGATGAAATACAGAGGAAATCGTTCTTATTTTCTTTTTTTTTGTTTCAAATGAGACAATCATTCAGCACGTTTAGTAAATTGATAGTCGATTTCGAACAGGTGTCGAATTTATATCAACTAGGAATAGTAAATCAATAAATGGCACGTTCAATATTTTTTTTTTCACATCTATACATCAGACAACAAATTATATTTTTTTTTTTTTGTTCTATTCTNTCAGATTGAATACTCCAGACATGGAATATTAACCATCAAAATGTTGGTATGATTAACATTATTCATACAGAAGTTGATCGTCATTATAGAATACCCACATGGTGGATAGAATAATTAACAAGTTCTCAGTTCTGATTGATTGATTAAACTAAATAGATTTCATTAGTTAACTAGCAGACATCAGAGATGTCCATCGCGGCGCTGGCACCTTATTACTGGAAGACATTACAAAAGCTGCATGAATTTGCACAAAAATTGAGTGTTCACAGACGTAACACTCTAAGACTCAATGAATTTCATCAATTAGTGACAAGAATTGTATTTCAATACATTCACAGCAATGAAATTTGAAACTTTTTTTCGAGTACCATCGCGGCAGCGGCATACTTTTTGGAAATTCATTGCGGTGCGGCAGCGGCAGATTTCGAGCCGCGATGGACATCTCTGGCAGACATATTGTTACAAAGAAAAAAAGAAACATTTTTTTTTCTACACTTTGACTTTATTCTAAAATTAAAAGAGAAAATTTTTATTTAATTTTAGTTGGTCTAGTGGTTTACAATTAGCTCGTATAACTCATTGGGGTGGAATGATATCAACTCCAAATATTATTTTACAAAATTCTATAAAAAATGCATTACTTGAAAGTGGTTGTCCAATTAATATAACAAATGAACTTATGGAAAATGCACATGAACGACATTGGCCAGAAGGACTTTCAACACTTGGTTAATAATTTTTTTTTTCTAATTATTTTTAAAATATATTTTTGTTTTTGTATTTTTTCTTCGTAGAAACTCGACAATTAAATAGACGACATTATGAAAGTTATTTATGTCGACGTATTATTGGTGAACAAGCAGTTGTTATACTTAGTTGTGATAATCGACATATGAATCAATCAATGAGTAAGACAAGAA
Organism: Rotaria sp. Silwood2; assembly: GCA_905329745.1. Taxonomy (NCBI): domain Eukaryota; kingdom Metazoa; phylum Rotifera; class Eurotatoria; order Philodinida; family Philodinidae; genus Rotaria; species Rotaria sp. Silwood2. The sequence continues at coordinate 552,878 of CAJNSZ010000055.1, read as the reverse complement.
AAAAAAAAAAAAAGAAATTTTCTTTTATTTTTTATTTTCAATTGTATATTTAGTTAGTGAACCAGGCATTGTGGTGATATTTTCACAGGGTGTCAAATGATATCTGATCTTTTTTTTTTGTTTGATTATCAGTATGAAGCACCATTATTTTCTTTAATAAGAAAATAAATTTTAACAGAGCCATAATTATTTGTATTAACTATTTCATAATGACGAATAAGAAATATAGCAGCTAAACCATACATTAATGTTGGTATACCTAAATTAAATACTTTAAACAATGTATATAGACGATTTTCATAAGATAAATCATTTGTTTTTATTCGTTGTGTACAATGATATTTGATATAAGGAAAACAACCTAAAATTCAAATGAATAAGAGAAAGAAAAAAATCATATATTTTCATTTTACCAGTTCGTAATATATGATAGTTTCGTCCATCAACATCAAATTCAAAATGACTTTGACCAAATTGATCATTTAAACAATCATATTGACGTATAAAATATGATGTCCATGAAGGATAATTTCGTTGTCGTATATAACATCGGAGAACTTCAGAAGCTTTTGGAACGATTTTCGAACGAAAAAAATGATTGTATAAACTGATTAACATTTTTAAAAACTAAATACATATCTAAAAAGATTCATTGTTCATTAAAAAACAAAAAAAAAACTTCAATCGTATAATGTTTTGTTACAGTTCATATTATCATAATTTCAATTTTATTATTGCATTCTAAACATTTTCGAACACTCATCTTTTCGACATCTAATCCTTTATTCAAAATCAGAAAAATCGTGTCATTATATAACTTATATAAAAATAGTAAATAGACATGAGCGGAACCAATCTGTTTTTGTGCGAACTAATAAAAAGTTCGGTTCGAATACAAGACTTGAAAAAAAATTTGTACGCATAATGCTTAAAATTATACTGTAACATAGTCGAACACTTTGAAATATCCTGCGGCTATATTCATTAATCGCTAATATATATTTCATGTGAAGTGCATTAGAGATTAAACGGAAATCAATTTATTCATATTGAACAATAAGGCACTGCATTGTCTGTCACTGTCGATAGTTTTTAGTGAAGATTGTTATCATCATTTCGGTCGAAAAAAAATGAATATTCAAAAGATTTGATAAAGACTTTTTGTATCGTTTTCGTTTAGATTTTACAAGACGTGAAATCTTCTATTTTTTAAAAGCAACGAAGAATAATTTCAAGATCAATAAGCACCGTGAAATTATCGGAAATATTCTTTTTGAATATCGGCATACAAATTTTCGGTCTACTTTTACTTGAGAGTAGTGCATAAAAACATCTTTGAAATGTTTAAACAATTTGTTTAGGTGGAAAATTTTTCGTTCAGTTTTATATTTTGATGATTAGAATTTGTAACCAAGTGTTGAAATTTTTGTTTACAGATCAGATTGTAAAGTAAAATTTGTTTTACATTAATGTATTCTTTTACTTTCTGTTTATCTTCGAAGAAAGTATCTACAAACTGTTGTTTTTCTATCATTCTCATTTTTGAAAAATTAGTTTTTGATGAAAAGATGTTTAGAGACTCATTTGAATAAAAGCGATAATTTATTTCGATATATCATATTTTGTGAAGAACTATCTGATCGATAGAATTTGCCAAGTTCAAAATATTTTTGAAATAAAAAATCTAAATATTTTGAAACTCTTTGTACAAATTAATGTTCGCGGCAAAATTACAGAGTGATGTGTGTAAGCTCAATGATTACACAATGACAATAGTTAGTGGACTGTGGTTTCCAAAAATCCAAAGAGGAGAACATTGGGTGTATCTGAGGCGGATGCTATTGAAAACAAGATTATTTTGAAACTCATCATCTTCTCAAAACATTTTACAAAATGATGCTTCGTTTCAAGGAAATTTTGATAAAAGGTCAGAAAATCAACAGAATTCTATATAATTTGCCTGAATAAGTTACACGATTTCACTTGTTCAATATTGATATATGAGAAGATTAATCGTTTGAGTTGTGTCTTGAACTATAGATCTAAAGCAAAGGTCAAAAATCAAAATTACATCTAAATGAAACACTGTTTTCATACTTAATCGCCTTTTATATAATTTTGTCTTATTTAGTATCAGATAAAAACACGTTCAGAGTATTCATCTTGTCATTGCTGCGAAGTATTATTTTTGTCGAGTTATTAAAGTTACACCCATCCCTCTTTAATTCTGGCGTAGATATTAGTATATGTGAGATCTTTCATAGAAAGTAGTTTCAAGATAGAATTAGCAAAGATAATTTTTCCGAATAACTGACGTTTTACAGAGATCTACTTAAACGTAGAAGTATTCAAAATTCGATGACTTTGCCAAAACCTTTTAGGAGTTTTACTAGAACATTATATGGTATCTATAGGCAAAACAAAAAATCATTGAAATCGATAGGAAATATATGAGGATGTTACCTTGTAAGTTTTTTATCAAAAAGAACAATCATTTCTATTTTTATTTCATTTGTCTAGAGTACTTAACACGCGAGTCAATAATAGAGTCCATCGGACTGATCTCAGAATCCGATCCGAAAATTCTGGACTCAATAGGTTTTACCCTACATATTTCTTAGGCGATTCGTCTGAGATATGTATAAACTGTACTAGTTACCAAATACAAAAATCGGAAAAAAAGTATTTTGTGTCTTCGGAGTGGCTATCCTATTCCGATTAGAAAATTTTCATTGAAAGTATCAAAGTGCAGTTCGTTCGGGTCCGGTTTCGAAAGTTTTAAACTCGATGTGCTCTAGTCAACAATAAACAAAGATTTTCTATATAAAACTTCATACAACTCATTAGAATGATTTTCATAGAATTTTCTATAATTTATCATAAAAAAAAAATAAGTATGAATATATTAATAAGTTTTTTTTTTTATTTATATTTATAATCAATAAATCTGTACATTAAGACATTAATTGTGTTGGTCGTTTATTTGTATTACTAATTGATTCCATTGATGGTGTAAAAATACTCATATCAGGTTCTTCTTTAAAATCCATGATAAATTCTCCAACTTTTGTTACTATTCCATCTAAAATAGACAAATAATTATTAAATAGAAAAACTTCGATAATACTTCTTCCTGGTTTAACACATAATTCATTTTTAAAAACTTGTGTTATACAATTTTGTAAACGAAGTATATCTCCTGGTGATATTAATTTTCCTGTTGTATTCCAAACATTAAGTGTTACTGAACCAGTTCGATCAGCAACTTTAAATGAATGTATTTCATGACCTTCACGTGTTTTTTGAGGATTAGCTTGTATACGTAAAACAATAACAAGTAAATTGATTTGTCGTTGATTTGGTTCAAGTTTTGCAACAACTGTTGTAGGTTCAAATCGATCTGGTGGTGGAAGATTAACTATAAATGGTGGTGTATTATCTGTGTCCATCTAGAATATTTTTTGTTTTCTTTATTTTTAATAAAAAAATAAAATAACAATAAATTTTTGTTTTATTTCGGTAATGAAATAGTATATGTAAAAAAATCATCAGTAATGAATACTGGTCGTGATGTTCCTTGTTTTGCTTGTTCTAATAGAAGATCAACTGTTACGTCATCATCATCTTCGCTTTCTTCGTCTTCTCTCTTATGTTTTTTATTTAGATTTTCTTTATTTTCTACTGTGTTTGATTCAATTGTTGTTTTGGATTTATAACGTTGACTAAAATGATTTAATAATAAACATTTAGCATCACATCTTTCAGCTAATGATGTTGCAATTGATGGTGTTGAATGACCAAAATCAATAGCTTTATCACGAAGAGTATCATCATGTGTACATTCATGAATAAGTACATCACATTGTTGAGCAAATGGAATTACATTTGATGCATCAGAACAATCACCTAATATAACAATACGACGACCTGGTCGTGATGCACCAACATAATCTGTTGGAGAGAGAATTCGACCATCATCAAGTGTAACAGTTTCACCAAGTTTTAAACGAGAACAAAATGGACCTGGTTTTATACCTGATTCTTGAAGTTTTTTTATATCGAATTTTCCTGGAAGATCATTTTCGACTATGATATACCTAAAAATAAGAAATAAGTCAATATTGTATTTCAAATATAATGTATCATTTCTCAAAGCATTCATTCGTCCATTACAAATTAACTAGAGCCGAGGTATGTTCAGATTTCCAAAAAAGGAAATTACCCAAATTTCTATCGGCTCGATAATTATATAGCAGTGCAAGTCAAAAGTTTTTAGACATATTGGAAATTTCTGCAAGTAAATAATTGCGAAAATTACATTATTTTAGGAAGTCTGAACACTGCTGAAAACTCTAGCTTAGCAAAATTATTCATCCAATATTTTTTTTGCCACTGTTTTAAACTCTAATAACAATCCACATAGTGATTTTGTGTAGAGAATTTTATTTTCTAAGATAAAAATGATTGCTAGTTTCTCAAAAATAGGATCTCTGAAAAACAAACCAAGTTTGTTTCCTCTTAGAGTTTTACAAATAGTACTCTCTTTGAATGACTTAAAATGATAGAGAAAGCGATTCCCTAAAATATGAAACGTCTTCTAGCTCTCTACGTCTTTTTTTTTGACCGAGATATATCAGTCTTACGGAAGGCATAAAAAAATAATATTTATACCTTCTATAAAGTTCATATATCTTGATAAAAAAACATATTAGAGTGTTGAAAAAAATTTCATTTTGTGTAAGTGTTTTTCAGAGATTCTATCCTTAAAAAAAACTAGCAATCATTTTCATCTTCGAAAATAAAATTCTCTACACAAATTAGTGTTTCGATTCTTATTACCAATTACGACAATAAGCCCAAGTGAGTCATAATTTACTGAATGAAAGAGAAAATTTAACTAAAATTTTTAGTTATAATTCAAACTATTTCCAATTTAAAAAAAAAAAATATTGCCAAACATTGTGTTTCTAATCTCAAATAAAACTAGTAAAAATTGATTGTCTTTACCCATAAGATGGTACTCGATGTTTAATAGAAACAGCATAAACTGAACAATTATCTTCATCCGATATTAAATGATAACTTCCATCTTCATTAATATTTACCGTTCTACATCTTTCATTTTTTTCTTGTTTTTCAATAGTTTTTTTTATGAAATCTTCATCTATACCATCATATGAATTCGGTATGATTTCTACGACTTCGTATTTAAATGAAAGAAATGAATATGATAATCTTAATGTAGTTTCTATAAATTCTCTTAAACCAAGTGGCCCATATAGAATCAAAGGTGATATTGATGGACTTGCTGAAAGTGTACATAAAAGTCCTGGTAAACCAAATATATGATCACCATGAAGATGTGTTATAAAAATTTTTGTTATACGTGATGCACGAAGTGTTGAACGTTGAATTTGAATTTGTGTACCTTCACCACAATCAAATAAATAGATATTACTTGTTCCACTAACACGTAAGGCTTTGAAAATAAAACATCAATCTTTTTGTTTTCTCTGAATTAATTAGATTCTTACCGAGACTTGATGCACCTCGATGTGGACTTGGATTATTTGATCCGGTACCGAGAAAAATTAGTTCCATTTTATATAAATTTATTTTACAGCAGCTAAAATTGTAATTGGCAACAGTGTTTCTAATGGAATTCTAAAACAAAATGTACACAACCATTTCCATTATCGAAGTGAAGCGAAAGAGCAAAAAAGAAAGAAAAAGTTCTAGTAAAAACTGAGATATATTATAAAATTTTTCCGAAAAGTGTATTGTAGCGTGTATTTTTATAGCTGCAGATGTTTGTACATTTTAGTTCCGCTGTGTTCATTTCCCATTAGAAACACTGCCGAAATGACAGACGATGATGTTAACTTGCACAATATTTCTTTCATCATCTTCTTGACAAATCAATTTGACAAATAAAGATGTCGCTCATAAATAAAAAAACGTGTTTTTTTCGAAAAATATTTTAAAAGAACAATTATTTTTGATATATTGATTATTATTATTATATCAAATAAAAAGAATTTCAATTTTAAATCTTTGACAAGAAATTGAAAAGTAAACAAACAAAAATAAGAAGAAGAAGATTTATCTAATCAAACTATTATTCTATTTTATTTAATCAACATTAATAAAAAGAAAATAAATATTTCCATGGCATGTTGTCAACAGATTTTCGTACTAAAACTTATACATTTGAAATTAAATTCGGTGCCTATCATCAAAAGGTAACAGTAACAATGAGTCCATTTAGTCTGACAATGAATACATTACGTGAAGTTGCTATTCGATTTATTCAAACAATGGTTTGTAAAAAAAAAAAAAGACAAATTAAAGCATAACGATTTAAAAATTTTATTTTTTATTCAAGTGTCCAGATCAAGACATAAAATTATTACATAATCGAATATTATTATATCGTTATGAACCATCATCATATCAAATGATATTACCACTAAATCCAAAAGATATTCTTCTACCAGATACTATTGTTGAAGTTATTATTTCTCGTAAGTTAAGAACAAAAAAAAAAGAAAACTAGTTAGATGTCATATAATTAATAACATAAGGAAAAAAAAAAACATTTTTTTTATCCAAAAAATGAAGAAAAAAAAATTATTCTCAAGAGAAAATTTCTTTTTTAATAAATAGAATTTTTTAAAAATTTTAATCAATAAAAAGATTTTTTTTCTTAACTAAAACATTAGCTAATGGTTAGTTTTAAATATATACTGTTGATGTATTATTTTCTTAAATACGATGGAAGATTAATGTAAGAATGAGTAATAAAAAAGTTTCGATCATCTAATTCATATCTTATTTCTCGAGAAACCTCTACTCTGTTTTTACTAATTGAAAAAAAGTCATTGGTATGTGCATGAGTAATCATCTCTCACACTATACTACGATATGAAATACCGCGTTTTTTTTCTTACTTCCTTTTCTTATTCTCAAGCTGCTCAGTATGCTTTTTACGATTTTATTAAAAAAAAAAACTATACGTCTATTTGTGCACATGACGTACTTATGTGGTACGCTGGTCTAAAGAGAAACGAGCATTTCCGATCTTCTATTCTTCTTCTTTTCTATACTCCCAGGTAATGTTGTTTTTAGGAATTTTATTGACTTATCCGAATAAGTTCAATTAACGTTCGTAAATGATCATAATATTTTGAACAATGGTGATTTATCTTTTGTTCTTTGTCTTTCAATACCATTGATGAATAATAACGGATGCTTATTGCACGTTCTTTTGTCTTATATACGTAGACATACCATGTTGCTTACGCCAACAATGACAACGACAGCACTTGCTGTCGACTATCCGTCATACAGGATAGCTGAAAACATAATAAGCAAAAAGGAAATGTGTATTTGTGAGTATGACAGTATTTCTACAGCTATCTTTTACTCCGGTATTGCCAACATAGTGGCAACTATCAGCAAATAATAGAGAAAAAAAGCAATATAAATGGTCCCGCTCGTTCATGTGCGCGACGAGAGTATAGAGCAACGATTTGATAAGCGCGTTGCCGAACGGGGAATAGAGCAGCACTTGATTATTTCGCTTGAAGCGTTGATTTTACACGACTAAATCGTAGTAGAAACGACCGAAGACGAGAAATAGAAAGATCACTAGTTCGAGTAAATATTCTTTCTTGCAGTCGTTTATCCGCTCGTTTAATAAATTTAATTATCCGGCCGACGATTATCTTTAGATTTGTTCAAAAAAAAAACATACATTCATTTATTTGTCTGTAAAGTTTTTCTCGATATAATATTGTTTTTCATTCATTCTTTCTTCTTCTCTTAACACTTAAACTAATATTTGTTTATTCATTAGGTGCATATTTAAACATAAAAGAGAAAATATAATATTATCTTTCTTATCAATAAGAACTTCTTTAATAATAAATGTATCTATTTTTCTCTTCTTCTTCTTCTTCTTCTTCTTTTTAGTTAGATTTGATTAACCAATTGATCTATATTTTAGTAAACATCGAAGCGTATATTTCTTTTTTAGCGTACATCATGAGTGACTGTACACGTCTTGTTCCTCATGTACTTAATTTACATACATATTTATCACCAACATTTTGTGATTTATGTGGACAATTTTTATTTGGTCTTTATAAACAAGGAATGAAATGTGAAGGTAATGTTTCTATTTTTCTTAATTATAATATATTAAATTGTTAAAATATTTCTTTTTTTTTATAGGTTGTGGTCGAAATTTTCATAAAAGATGTGTGTCAGATTTACCGGACAATTGTTCGCTTACGGCAAGAAAAATTTCAAATGTGGCATTAGTACATGATGACGTAAATAAAGAAATTTTTAACTTTCTTTTTTTTTTAATAAGAAGAAAGTAAAACAAAAAAAAACAGGAATATATTGAGATTAGATGCATTTCCGTAAATTTTTGATATATTACAATTATAATGTGATTCGACGGTATGCATCAATAAGGACTTCATTTTTCTTTTTCTCATTTATTCTACCTGGAAATTTGATGATCATTTTGCTGAATTAGATTCTTATATTAGAAATTATTTAAACATTATTATGTTTTTGAATAATTAACTAAACTCAAATATAGAATAAATAATTATGATTTAATTTATCTGTAAAATAGATTGATAATCATTTTCAGAGAATTTATTGTGAAAGACACTTAAATGACTTTTTAATTTAAATTCCCTATTATCATGAAAAAACTTCATTCGAACTTATAAAGAAGATTTTTTTCTTTATTATCAAAATAAATTCTATTAAAAAAATTTTCATAATCTCATAACAGACAAAACGAATATCGTTTTAAATTATCTCATTCATCATTTTTCACAGGATACAATTGATTTTAAAAAACGTTTAACATTAACCGGTGCTGAATTACCAACAGCATTACCTCATTGTTTTTATGTACACAGTTATCGATCACCAACAAAATGTCATATTTGTAAACGTTTATTAAAAGGTTTAGTTAAACAAGGTTATCGTTGTAAAGGTATTAAATTCAAAATTATCTTTTTTTTTCAAAACATAAGAAACAGATTTTATTCTTAGATTGTAAAATGAATGTGCATAAAAAATGTATACCAAAAGCAACAAAAAATTGTCGAGGAATATTAATGCAAAGTACTTCACCAGGTAAAAATAAAGAAAAAACAAAAGAAAAAAAAACTTAATGAATGAATATTATGATTATAATTATGAAAATAGATGATGAGGATTCAGCACGTGAAACAACAGATGATTTAGCTGTTGGTGGACGTTTACGTGATTTATCAGCATCACCAATAAATCTTCCTGAAAATGATGATGATGATAATGGAAATGAATTTTCATTATCATTATTTTCTCGTCATGGAAATATTCGAGCTCAACGTCTTATACAAAGTATAAAACGTGTTAAAAAAGCAAGTGGTGGTGCTTTATTTTGGGAAGGTTGGATGGTACATACAACTGATAAAGAACCATTAAATGAAAAAACATATTATTGGCGTGTTGATGCTTCGTATGTTAAAATTAGAAATAGAAAAAAAAAAAAGAAATGTTCTTTTTCAATATTTTTCCTTTCATTATAGATGTTTAACAATGTATCAAAATGAAACAACAAATAAATTTTCTCGTGAAATACCATTAGAAAATGTTTTTTTACAAATCAATACTATGGTAGATAAACCACATTATTTTGAAATTCGTACAGAACAAATTATTTATTATTGTGGATGTAAACGAACAAGAAATCGAGTAAAATAAATTTACGACAAAAAAAAAACAAAGAAATTTTTTTTATTTTAAGAAATATGATATAGCACATTCATCACAACATGCAAGAAATGCTTATACACAAATTCGTCAAGCATTATTAGCTTATAATAATGAAGGAAATGAAGTAAAAAGTGTATTTACAATCGTTACATCGAGATCAGAAAGTCGAGATATTGGGGAATTATATAAAATAAATCCAATAGAAGTACTTGGTAGTGGACAATTTGGAACAGTTTATGGAGGTAAAAAGAACGTTATTTCAAAATTGAATAGAATGAACTAGAATGTCATGATTCTCTTTAATTTGAGAAGTCATGTTTTTTTTGTGTATTATAAGTAAATAATATCACAAGAGGACGATGCAACGGAAATACGATCTTACTAGAAATACAGATTTCAAGAACAGTACGTGATCTCTAACTAACTCGTGGCAGTTATGAACGTAATCAACGGTATTTCATTCTTTCCATATCCTAACGAAGTCAGAACATTCATCTTAGGCCTTCTGCGTAAAGTTATAGGCATTTTGCTAGAATCTTAGCCTATGTGAGAGTAGGTGATAACAAATAGAATGACGATATTTCGACCTGAGATTTTATCCACAGATAGCTCTGCTTATGACTGCAATACTCAGAAAATTTCAGCTCCAAAAAATGTTTTCTTCCCGAGATATTAAAGTCCCAAAAATCACTCATATTCCACGAAAGATGTTAAAAATTTTTTTTTGTGACTTTAATATCTTCGGAAGAAAGCATTCTACTGACAAATTGACTTTCCTGTGCAAAAAAAATTTCAGATCGAAATAGCATCATTTGGTTTTGTTGGTATGTACTGGGAAAGTGAATGTTTGTTTTCGAGAGTACGAACATATAAAATGTGTCATACAATCCATAAACTGCGGTAGAACTAACTCTCTCGACCCTCACTATGAATAAAACACTGACTGTTGGATTTCTCGATATGAATATGCTATTTATCAATATTTTTTTTTCGTTGTTTCGAGGTCATTCATTGGAAACGAACGGCGAAGTTGCAATTAAAGTAATTGATAAAACACGCTTTAGCGATCAAGAAGAAAAAATTCATCGTGAAGTTGATATTTTACATGAAATAACACATCCAGGTGTTATTAAATTACATGCTATGTTCGATACACCTGGAAAAGTAATGTTTAAAAGAGAAGCCTTTTTGTGTTTTATATTTTTAAATATTATTTTTTTTTCTTTTTCTAGTTTTTTTTAGTTATGGAAAAATTACATTCGGATATGTTGGAAATGATTTTAAGTCAACCAATAAAACGTCTTAATGAACGACAAACAAAATTTTTAATTTATCAAGTAAAAATTTTCTTTACTTTGTTTGTTTTGTTTTCAAATTTGATTGTAATTTTTTTTTATTAGGTACTTGTTGCTTTAAGATATTTACATAGTAAATCAATTGTACATTGTGATTTAAAACCAGAAAATGGTTTGTAAACTATATTTAAATAAAAAGATTTTTCGTTTTTTTTGTTTTGTTTGAATAGTTCTTTTGGCACAATCACAAGATTTTCCTCAGACAAAATTATGTGATTTTGGTTTTGCACGTATTATTGGTGAAAAATCATTTCGACGATCAATTGTTGGTACACCAGCTTATCTACGTATGTATTTACTATTTATAAGAAAACAATATTTTTATTTTGGTTTACTAAAAGTTCGATTACAAAAGAATTATGAACGATTTTACTGCTAAACAATACATATCATAGAAAGTCTGTTATAGTTTATATGTTAGAAATCTAATCTGGTTTATCTATATTTTTTATGTGGAGGAGCTAAGAATTCGGCAGAAAGTATTTATATTCTTGAAGTAATGAAAGTGGTGATCGGAGTGAGGGAAAGAACGATGACCCTCGTGACCTATTTCGTCTCATAACAGACGATCTGCTAACAGGCTGTTCCAATCCTATTTATCTCACAACGATATTGCCTGCTTAGTTTTATTTCACTTTCTACCATAGAAAGGTAAATAATATGTTCAAATCCAATTTTTGTCAACGCGTCGATGCAATTCGCATATAACAAGAAAGAAACTTGCCCTCCTAGTAGAGCCAGTATTGAAACATTAAATGAATTTTAAAATTAAATTCCATTATAAAGAACATACACTAGTTTTGGTAGACGAACCATAAAAACTTCTACCTACTGTTGCCTATCTCGAATTAATACTTCTCATATTCATTCACATTAAGAATAGGAACACGTTAATCCCAGATTTAATCAAAATATTGCTAATAAACACCGTAAAAAGCTTCTCCATTAATACAATTAAGAGTATTCTCTACTCTTAATTGACTATTTCTTATTTTCGAAGAGAATATAATCGATCAAATTGAAATTTTTACTATGGATAGAGCATCTAAAATAAGGAAATGTATGTTTGAGAAAAAAAAATTGAAGATGATTTTTGCGTTTTTTTTCATAAAAGCATTTGTTTTCTATAGGATCGTATCTTAATACATTACGATTTCCATCAAATTTTATGTGATCCGGTTGAATATTATTTCGGAAATAGTTTTGACTTTCAGAGCCCTCTAAATCTGTATAGGAAAGTCAATAATGAACACGGTTGATTTTACCTGTGGTAAATATTTCAGCTCGATCGGACGAAGTTAGAGAAAGGTCATAAACAGTCAAGATTGAGAAAACTGATGTTTTACGTTACGCTAAATAAAAGAAGAAAAATATCAATATGATTAGCAGAACAAAAAAAAATCTTAAATACAATAATTTTGTAATAATAAACTGTTTAGAATCGAATAATGTCTCTAATTATATAAGACACTTGAGACTATGATATATGACGTCTAGTTCGAAATTGCATTTTTGGTGAAAAAAGAGGGAGGAACTCTTAAGTTCAAGACGTCTTATTATTACTATCGACAATTCTTGTTTTTGTTAGTCAATTAAACATGAGTACAATCAATTATTTTGCTTTCAGTTTCCGTTCATGTCTTAGGATAGCAAGACATTTTATAGAACTTCTATCTCTTATAGATATTTGCTATGTTAAGGAAGTAAAAAACTTCATTTATTTTTAAGAAAAACTAATTTTAGGTTGATACTATAAGTTATTAAATATTAACTGAACGTGATGACATGATAAAAGTAAAAATTTAAAATCATGTTTTCCGTTATATTATTTGATAGTATTTATGTGCAGAGGAGAGTCACGACTATAAATATATTAACTGTATTCTATGAATAGATGACTACGTGTGATATTTATTTACTTTTTATTTTAGCACCGGAAGCATTAAAACCAGAGATACGTTTAGAAAAAGGTTATAATAGATCATTGGATATGTGGTCATGTGGTGTAATTATTTATGTTTCGTAAGTGTTATGTTTATAAGTGTTTTTTTGTGTATTTGAGTTCGTCTGTGTCTGTTTTAGATTAAGTGGTACTTTTCCATTTAATGAAGATGAAGAAATTGAAGATGTAAAAAATAATAATTTTTCTTGTGAAAAGAATTTGTTTTGTTTTTTCTTTCTAGCAAATTCGTAATGCAAATTTTATGTTTCCATCAAATCCATGGAAAGATATATCAAAAGACGGTATTTTGTATAAGTTTTGATTTAAATATTTTATTTACATTTTTTTAAAATTAAAGTTTTTATTAGGATTATTAGATATTGATAGAAAGAAAAAACGATTAGGTATATATTAAAGTTTTTTCTCCAATCGATTGATTTAAGTGGAGAATTTTAGCATGGATGATTTGTTTCTTGTTTTTTTTTTCTTAATTTAATAAATTGCATGTTAAATGAATAATATTTGTTTTTTTAGCTACTGATCTGATCTCACATCATTTGCTTCAAGTCAATGCTGGGCATCGACTTGCTGCTGCTAATGCACTTAGACATGCTTTTTTTGAGGTGTGTGTGTGTATGGATTTTATTTTCTATAAGTTAATCATGTTTTTGTATAGGATTATCAACTCTATTGTGATTTACGTAAACTTGAAGATTCATGTTCTTGTGAACGTTGGTTAACATTAGATGAAGATGATGATAAATGGGAACAATATGTAAAAGAAAATGGTGTTAGTCAAAATGCGTCTGCCGGTAAAAAAAGAAATTGCTTTTTATTTTTTTATTGTTGTTCTTTTTTTATTTCTAGAATCATCATTAACATTAACATTGCCAACAAAAAACTTCCTTAGTGTTCAATCAGCTTCAAAAAATGAATGAAATATACTCTGCGTAGTGTCAGATATATTATCAAAAAACTACGCAAAATTGAAAATGAACAAAACAAAAAAAGAGCATTGGATTATTAGTGAATCTCTCTATATATTTTCATTTCTTTTAATGTCAGTCGTTCATATACCTGTTGATATTATGCCTTTTGATTTCTTTAAATCTAACCATTGTTTTTGTTTCTTTTTCTTGTCGTATATTACGTAAGAAAAGTTGACAACGGAATCGAGTCATTCTCGTTAATATTCGCTTTGGAATCTGTGTTGTACTTTGAATTAGTTGTGCTGGATGAAAATACTAAAATTCTTTGTCGAATGATATTGCAATGATTAAAGTTCAAATGAGTTAGATTATCTTGTTTTATTTTAATTAATTATGCCTGGCAAAAATAGAAAAAAAAATCAATAGAAAATGCTTGGTTAGATTTAGCTAAGACGTAGAAGCAAATATCGACAAGAAATATTCGAATTTGTTGCTAACTTTTCTTATGTTGTATTTGTGAATATGTGATGCTTAGAATAAGTTTTGATTAATATTATTCCAGATAATATTGAGGATGAAACAAACTTTGAAAGATTTTAACAATAGAAATAAACGTTTAAAAACTAATTGTTATTTTTTTTTTAAATAATTGTACCATGAATAAATTGGTTCACCGTTTTTCTTTTGTTTATTTAATGAAGCGATCATTGCTCTTTATATCGATTGAATAATATAAAGTGTATCGTTAAGAAAAATTCAAATTGTGTACAATTTTCATCTTATTTCATAAATGCTTCTAATTGAATCTGTTCCTAAATCAGAGAATGATCTGTTTCATCATCCTCAATATTATGGCCGTACGTCGAGGATCACTAAATTAGCTCTACCTTCAAAAGCTTTTTAACAGATTCATTCTGTAGGCGTTCAGTTTTAGGTAAAATTATATTTTGGAGTTTTGATCTAAAACTTTGGATACATAAAAATCTTGATTAAACTAGTAGTTCATATAAACTATTTCATTGGTTTTGAATATTGTAACTGTAGGAGAAATTCACCAATTCATCGCTTTCTGGACCGCATATAAACATGAGTAAAAGTCCTTTGAGGACTGCGATATTTCATTGATCCCATACATATGAAGACAAACAGGGCAAATACCCTGGAAATGCTTCGCCATAAGTATAGGCAAAGTTGATGTCGAAATTATAATCTAGTAATAAATTATGGTCGAAAAAAGGATAGGAAAGCTCAAATGAACGACTAAAATGTCATTGGAGAGTAGCTTGCCGTAAGTATTCAAAAATAAACAAACTCGAATATTAATTATAACTGTAGTATCAAAAACAACAAAGTCAGAAAAAATATAAGTTATGCACTATGACCAAATAGAGTTAAGTCTGCATGTTTTTTATTATGTAGTATTTACATTTTGAATTGTGGCATCGACTTTAGATGCTAAAATTGCCGATATTTGTGATTCGACTTGAACAGTACATTGTTTCGAAGAGGCTTGACTTTAGACAGATATTGTCGATTTTGGTTCTCTACAACAACAAAAAATATTCGAAATATAAGGCAAATGACTATCTATATCCTCTATACTGAATAAAATCTGAATATTTGATTGTGTTTCAGTGCTGTATCTATGAGTAGATATTACTAGAGCCATGAGCAACGAGTTAAGATCATATACAGCTGGATGTAGTCGGTTGACTGTTCCATTACCAAGAGAATGAAACAATTCATCTATGTGTTCTGTGTTAATTTTATCAAGAATACCTATTTAAAATTACTTTTTACTGACTTCAATTTTGTATTATATGAGTGTAGTAGGAGAGGTAACATTTTGTAAAAGCTCATGTGGGAGAAATTGATGAAAGGTTTTCTTCATAACAATTCATATGTGTGAACAGTTCTTTTGATGCGAACTGATCTGATCGAAAACATTTTCAATGAATTCAACTTTCTAATGAGCTTTTCTGATACGAACTAAACTTTTTAAACAGTTCTCTGAAAAGAATTGATCAACATGAAGGTTGATAAATTATCTACAATTTTTCGGAACTTTCCTGAGGCCACTATCT
The DNA here is from genome assembly GCA_905329745.1 of Rotaria sp. Silwood2. Lineage (NCBI taxonomy): Eukaryota > Metazoa > Rotifera > Eurotatoria > Philodinida > Philodinidae > Rotaria > Rotaria sp. Silwood2. Next base: position 536,779 of record CAJNSZ010000055.1, on the reverse strand, counting down.
GTAGCTTTGGAAAAACTGGTCTATCAAAAGAACTATTCACATAGGTCAGCTAGGATCCCGAAACATGCACACAGTGAATCTTTCGGATGAGTAGTTTGTGCAAAAAATAACAAAATCTAATTTTTACTTCATTCAACAATTAAAAAAGCAAAAGATAAAAGAAATAACCATTGTTATATTATTTTCGAAATCATAAACTGAAATATGTAGATATATAAATAAAGCACAAGAAGTATAATTGATTTTGATTATCGTATTGATACATACAATGTTACAAGTATTCATGTCTTACCACGATCTTTTAAACTCATTGTGGTAAACGTAAATGTGTTAGATCGGGTAACTGTAATAAACATTGTGATAGAAAAGTATTAGTTGACTCTTGTGTATTGTTTGTACGATTGACGAGATTTTCATGGAATTTTCTTAGT
>CAJNSZ010000055.1:525013-536318 GCA_905329745.1 Rotaria sp. Silwood2 | reverse complement strand
GATATGGGCCCATATTGCAATTTGCCTGAGATACTCAAGTTTTACCCAAAATTCCCTGTGGGACCTTGATTTTCCAGCAAAATCATATTTTCGAATTTTGAGCTGAAACTTTGTCCAGATAAAGCCCTCAATTAGACTAGCTTGTAAAAAAATGTCAGTACTTTTGGACATAGTATTACTGAGATATGAATTTTCCAAAATACAGGCGCTTTTCGATTGATATTGTATAAAACATGAATACTTTGAAAAATTCATATCTCAGTAATACTATGTCCCAAAGTACTGAGATTTTTTTTTGCAAGCTAGTCCAATTGAGGGCTTTATCTGGGCAAAGTTTCAGCTCAAAATTCGAAAATATGATTTTGCTGGAAAATCAAGGTCTCACATGGAATTTTGGGTAAAACTTGAGTGTCTCAGCCAAATTGCAATATGGGCCCATATCCTCTTAGACTTTTTCTAGTCTGCAAGACCCCTACTTATGGGCAAAATATGGAGCCAAAAGCGGTGAATCACTTGGGGACCTTCCCTCGTAAGTTAGGGAAAAGCATTGAAATTCTACTAGCAAATGTTCATCTATCGCATGTGCTTCTATTATTGCACAACAGATGATGATCAGAATTAAATTTAAAAAGAACTTGAATCCTTTGTTCCTAATGTACATATCCTATTGCTTTTCTTTCTCGAATAAATCATGTATAATTTTTACAATAAAACTTCCAACGAAAAATTAACAGATTTAAAAAATCTATCAATATACACTAACTGAATGATATACTTTTAATCAATCATCTCTCATTTAGTTAATTTTTAATCCGTAATTCGGATGATGTATGTCGGAAAAACGAGAATAATCGAAATCAGAAAATACACTTTAATTTCATTACATATTTAGCAACGGTTTTCTTCATTCAGATGCTACTGACTTTTGATCAATGTGTAGCCACATTTTTTTTTAGTTATTTCACAAACTTCCTTCAATGAGTTTTTTTCTTTGTTTGATTAATCGAAATCTATCTTAAATTTTATATTCAAAGAATATCGATGTAAGTCATTATAACAAAAACTCCTATCATTCATAGCACTTACTTGTAATCGAATGTATTCTAATGTTGTTTTTATATTTGGTACAGTCATTAATCGCACTCGAGTAATAATTACAAAAAGGCCATATCCACCAATAATCAATGAAAATAACTCTTGATTTTTCTCTCGACTACATTCTTGTTCTTTTCCATTAATATCAATATATTCAATACTGATCACTGAATTATATATAGCATCATCTGAAGTAATACCATGTGCATTGACTGATAGGGTACCTGCTACACTAAATGTGCAATAACTTTGCATAACGACTGGTGATCGACCATAAAAATTGAGTTTATAAATAACATTTGTCCATGTTGTTCCAGCTTGAACTAAAACCTCTTGACTTGTCTGATCATATTCGACTTGATTCATATATTTTAGATCACAAACATAATTTGTCGACGATCGTTTTCGACATGGTAACGTTTGTCCACCCATTGTATGAGCTTGTCCTCGTACAGATATGGTTTTATTTTCTGATCGAGCTTTACCAATCAAATATTGAATATCATTGACTGTCCGAGGATAAAAAATGGATGATATACGAGTCTTATTCAATTGAGATACATCATCTAGATAGATATCGCCTGTAAAATCTAATTCATACTTTGGATCAGGATTTAACCATTTATAAACTTTATAGAGACATATGAAAATGAGACTGATTAGTATGAATGTACGATTTGTCACAATGTCGCACGATCGGATAATGACATAAGGAAATAATCGAAAAGAAATATTTAAAACTAATAAAATTAACCATGAAAGTGGTGTTGGAATCGATGTTGATAGAATTGAAAAGAAACTTTTTATTTGTGTCATAAAAATTGATAGAATTCGTTTCGACCATCGATAGATTAAACGATTGGTCATAATTGTATAAATACCAAATAGAAAAAGAATAGTAGAAATTAGATAGAAAAATCGATAAGTTATCAGATCGTTTTGAATCTCAATCCAATACACATTCTTTATTCTTGTTTGACTCGTACATTGATTATTCTTATCATTCGTTTTCGATTCAAATGGATAAAATTTAAAACCAATTGCAAATAAGTACAAGTAGATTGGTATATCAATCAGAATAGGACTTTTCATCAATGACGTTAAAAGCTTTTGAACCATGAGAAAACATTTTCGCAGGATATTACCGAATTTTGGTATTCCCAACAAGCAAATAATAGCTATCGGCGTGACAAGTATTATATTTAATTGCCATAAATGATAGACATACAAAAAATAATCGAAAATAATTGCAAAATTGAATCGAATCAATGTTTTAAATAAGTTATAAATCCAATCCGAAAGAAAAATAAAGAATAAAGTATATCGAATGTATTTGTTATTCACTCGATTTTTTACTCCATGTGTACTGTTAGATTCCATGATCGATGTTTTGTCCTTGACGTAATTCTGGCTAACAATATTGTTACGTTCTCTTTTTTTTTTAATATTGAAACAAAAAACTAGATAAATAAAAAGAAATTATTTATTGTAAAATAAACTAATACATTATTTGGCGAGCAACATGTGAAACAAGCGTATATATAATGAAACAAATTAGGCGTAAAGTGTGCTCATTCTCTCTTACATTTCTTCTATCGTTACACCTGGAAGCAAGAAAAAAAAATGAATCGTTCTTAGTTTTTTCTTCTATTTACTACTATTACACGTTCTGACTGAGAAGCAAGAAAGGTGCATGAAGAAAAAAAATATCTTCATGCCGCTTTCTCCAATCAAGTAAGCAGAAGATTGTGCAATACGCATAACTAACGAACGAATGGCAAAGACTCTCACTAATATAAATAAAAGAAGAGAATTGTACGTTCTTTCTTTTGGCGTGTAGCAATACGCTATTGTTTATTCGTCTTCAAGGTTGATGCTCTAAACTACTACCAGATAGAGCTGTGTGAATGTTTGTTGGTCAAGATTCTTCTTCTGTTTGTTATTAATATTTCAAGTGAGTACGACTCGCGGTCACTTTCATAATCTATGAGATGCTTTCAGCCATTTGTCAAAATTGATATATCTAGAGGTGTCTAAGGTCGCACACAATATGTTTCGCAAATGACTTGTTTTAAAAATTGATATCGTAAAATAACCCAGGTCCATGATTACAACGACTTGCTATAGGGTGTAAATCACTCATGTAATAAGGACAATATTGGAGTCCTATGACGCCATGTCGTATACTGCAAAATATACACGTCTGTTACACCGATATTCGTACCGCGGTATCGTTGTTTTCTAATGACCACGACAGAATACACTGACGTTTGTGACCGTATATCTTCACATGAACCGCTATATGGAGTTTATTATGTTGTCCTCCAATTTGGCATTCCATTGGCTTGAATTGCTCATTCTTCTCCATATGTAAGCACACACAAAATTGTTCCTCTTCTCACTCATTTGATGGTGCTTTCGTATCTGTCTCTCATGTACATCACTATTGATGAATTTGTACGAGATGCTGCGACTGTCAGTCACTGCATTTTTCGTTTGCTTATGTTGAACTACCGCAAGTTTTCATTTGAAACGGATGACTAACTACAGTACTTTTAATAACGATCATCGACACTATACGACAAGAATATAGCATTAACACATATCGTTGCAGTCTCATTCATCTCTTAATAAATGTGACAATTATTTTAATGAGATTTTGTTCGCTTTCTTATCTGTATGATTCCTAAAATATATAGGAACACAAGAAAGCAATCAATTAGACAATGTTAAAAAATACAATAAAAAACAAAGTCAAGAAGTATAATATTATGATAGAAAAAGCAATAGCATCATTGTCCGATGGTTAATGTAGATGTTTGATAGAATAACTGAATGTGCTGATAGATACACATTCAACCAAGCGGAAATGTACTCCACAGCCAGTCATACTTTCTGATTTTAACAATGACTCTCAGCTTGATATTGTTGGGACCAATGTTTAGAGTCAGGATGTCGATTTATTTCTAGGCTACAACAATTAAACTTTTCAAAAGTCAAATCATGTATTCAATTGATGTTAGTTCTGAATAGTAACATATTTCTGTTAGCAACTTCAACGGCAACCATCGATTAGATATTACTCTGTCAGCATCAGGAAATGATAAAATGTATGGAGAAAAATAATCATCATGTCGTTTTGTAATGCATCAACAAAATATTGTTCTTCTTCTTCATCTTAAATGTCACTGTGGTCAACTTCTAGTGTGGTAATTATCTATGTGAAAAATCATAAATGACTATATCACAGAAATAGAAAAAGTGTGACAATCACTTTGTTATTTCGTAATGCATCAGCCAGATATCATTCTCCATTTATTCATATTACATTAGTTGAGAGATCTAATGTGATTAATGTCTATGAACGAGAGTGCAGATGAACATAGTAGAGAAATGAAGAAAGCATGATAATCATTCTGTTCTTTTATAATACATTAATCAAACGTTGCACTTTCAGAGTTCCGATTTTATTGCAGTTCAGATAAAGTGCATTGCATGTCTATGTGAAAAAGTGCTGATAAGCATAATAGAAAAATGAAGAAAGCATAGTGGTTATTCTGTTTTGTTGTAATACATTAATCAGATGTTACATCTTCAAAGTTACAACTCTATGTAGTTTAGCGGAAAGCTGGTGAGTGTTTGTGTGAAAAAATGCAGATGAGTGTATCAGATAAATGAAACGATAGAAATATTCACCGTATTCATTTCGTAGTGTATCAATAAAATAAGGTATTGTTTTCGTCTTCGATTTGATCGTCTCTGAAATCTAATGTATTAAGGTTTCTACATAAATATTATGAGTGAGCATATAAGTGAAAAAAAGTGAATATCATTATCATCATGCTGTTATGCTATTCAATAATCAGAAAATTTGCTCCAAAAGCTTTAATTTTACTATTTTTGAAAGTTTTTATGTTAAGGGTCAGTGTAAAACAAGGCAGATGATAACATAAAAGAAATGAAAAGAATGATGCTTACTTAATACTTCTATATCAAACTTTAAAAAATTTTCACGCAAGTATTGACTAAATAAAAATAATTTTTCAGAAGGGTGAGGGTGAAAGATTGTTCATTTACGATAAAAACAGTATTATTTTATTTCACATTTTAATCTCATAGTGATTGCACTGAAATCCGTTATCTTGACAAGTATAGTTTCAATAGGCAACACTAATATATATAGTGTTTGCTCATAGAACTATGCGCACATAGATAGTAGTAGAATGAAGAAAACTTATGACACATTAATGAGAAGAAAAATAGTCTTAACCTTGATGCGAAAGCTCTGTATTCGTTTTTATTTTTGTTATAGTATTGCGATGGAATGTCGAAGAGATTTTGTCTTTTTTTTTATTAGAACAAACAAATCATTTAGTACAAAAATATATAAAAAAAGTATGATCAAAAGTGTTTTCAAGAGGTTGTAAAAATCTTGGAACGAAATGTATCGGTAAACTGTTGTGCAATATTTTCAAATTTAGAAAAAAAACTTCGGTAAAAGGAAAAGTAATCTTTTTATTTTGTGATGTGAGAATAAGGTACGTTGTTGTCACAAGAAGAAATATTTGGCGTGTTTTGTCACAATATAAATCAACACTTTTATGACATTTTCTCGTATCATTAATTTTTCATCGTTCTCGATGGTAGTCGGAAAAGTCAATTTTATTCTAAGAGAGAAGTTGCCTACAGCTATATATTTGACAAGGAAAAAGAGAATTATTGAATCTTCTACCGAACAATGTTATTTAAAGTAAAATACAATTGTTCTGTAGAATATTCAAATAAAAAACTATTTCTTTGTTCTAATCACTAAATTAAGTTTTTTATCAAACTGCTTGTTGTTCAGTATCTGGTACGTTACATTGATTATTCTAATATCATATAAAAACCTTCGTCATGACGAACAAATGCAAATATAGTAGTAGAAAAACATAAAAAGTGGGTAATGTTATAGGTAAAAAAAAATCTTTGAATTACAAAGTTCTGATCGAAGTTGTAAAATAAGTGATCGATGTCTTTCGTTCTAATAATTTTGTAGCCTATCAAAAATATATCTCATCATGCGTTTTAACATGTTTTTTGTGCTAAACACTTTGCTAATTGTAGCAAAAAAAAATGATAAAATCTATTCGATGATACTCCATTGCAACACTATCATCAGAAAAAAAAAATAGTGAAAAAATTATGCGCTACTCATTACGTTCTTCTTTTTTCTCTTTGAATAGACAGTGGTACTAGCTCTCTCTGGTGAAATTAATGGTCTGTTCTTTGTCTCTTAAGTTTTGTTGCAAACGAGAGAGAAAAAGATAGATGTCTGACAGCTAAAGTAAAAAAGAAAAAAAAACCATTGATGTATCATCATTTTGTATTGCAGACATTGCTGAAATAGAACAAACACCTACTACTTATTCTCATTCACTATTATGGCCGCGCACATCGACAAAACTCTATTAGATACTGATTTACGATACCGTTTCGATTACTTGTCAAAATTTCTCAATTTTACTGAGGATGATATTACTATGCTTAATACTCTTTCTAAAATTGCTCATCCACTCATTCCATCAGTAGTCGAGGGTCTTTATCAAAAACTACTCGATTATGACATAACTAAACAATATTTTCTTACACAAAATTATGGCTTTGAAGGCACTATGACAACAGATGAGGCTCAACTCACGATAAAATCCGAGCAAATGGTATTTCGTATAAATCATATGCGTAAATATTTATCACGAATTTTACGTCAACGCATATGGAACGACGCATTTCTGAGTTTTTTATCAAATGTAGGTAAAATGCATACCAATATGGCAGGTACACACTCGATTAATGTCGACTATGTGCATATAAATGCTACATTTGGTTATCTTGAACACATTCTTATCGATGCTATTTTAAGTAATGATGAAATCGATGCACCAACGAAGAAAGCAGCTTTGCTTGCGATTAACAAACTATTCTGGATTCAAAATGACTTGTTTTCCATGCATTACATTATCGCTTCAAAAAATGGGCATTGACCTAGTCGTCAATCAAGAATAACGGGTAGAAAGACAAACTGCTTCTGTATTTGATTAACTTTGATGACTTTTTATTATAAAATTGTCTTAAAATTTCACCTGTCTATTGTTCCATATGATCGTTTAGAGTTACAAGCAAAAATAAACGGAAAGTCTTTGAAAAATTTCTTCAACCACCATCATTATTGATGGTAAAAAATTGAGCTTAAGAAAAATAATAATACCAATAACAACTCGGTTACCAGTAGTGTCTGACCCATCATCTAGTAGTTTTTTTTCGGATATTGCTTTATTTGATCTTAAGTTAAAAGAATGTGGGTTAAAGTCAATACTAAATTTGAACAGTTCTTTGTTTGGACAGATCATCATTGAATGTTGTAGATATGTCTTTCAACAATATGTAGACATGACCATTATAATATTAGAATGTAACTTAACTAACGACGAGACTATCCAGTTATTGAGTGGAAAAGCTTTATCTTTCAATGAATATAAGCTCTTGTCAAGAAATCTTTTGGATAAACAGTAGAATATTGAATCTAGATTTAAGAACATGAAAAGCATGAAATTGATCTATTGTACGGAATAGTTCCAAGAGATCAAGTAAAAAATTGAAAATTAACAAGCCTGAGTAAATGCTATTCATGGTTAAGGTTACTCATGATTAGTAAAGAACTAGAATTAAGTAGAAACTAATATGATCTAGAACCATTGCAGACGTTGTAACAACATATTGAAGAAGTAGCTTTACTGATACCCTCGGTAGTAATGGTTATTGAGCTACTTCAAATCTCCAGAATATAACTAATCTACATGCAACAGATGCTTATACAGGACAATAGGAGAGGGTAACAAGGAAAGAAAAATTTGTAGAAGGTGATATTAATATCCACGTACCCCCTCACCCAGATTAGGGTATGGGTGTGGGTGTTGTGTATTGTATCTAACACACCCACACCCACCCACACCCTGGATCCAATTAATTAATAAATAAATAATCTAATTCACATTGAATATCAATTACATAATTTCCTGAATTATCTTACTTTGTTCTTCTACCAATATGACAATTAAAGTTGAAATATTAGGATTGTTAAGATACTCGAATGCTAGAGAACTGACTGATTTGTCCGACTTTCACGCGAGAATTTGTACGAAGAAAACTTTGGTATTGTCTGAAACAAAGAATATGTTCATCTCAACGAAAAACGTCAATGTAGAACTATATGGCGATGATAGAGAGCTCCATGAAGATGATTGTAGAATAAAACACTAGCATGTATAGCATAGGTAAAGGAAGATTTCGTTCTCATGTTTTCCTTTCAGTATGAAAACTATCGAGATGAATAGATTTAAGTCAACGATAAATCTATACATGAGAGATTATTGAAGATGACTTAAGCCCACAGCGAATAAGTGCGTAAGAATGGTAAGAATGATATTATTGAATTCCATCAAATCGGCGTGCATCAAATAATTTCTCTTCCGACTTCATTTTAAATCGAACTTCAGTAATTTCAGTTCAATCTCCTTTTACAATTCCAACAGGTTCCAACTGTTACATAGCGGGAAGAGGTGAGGGCATGAGTGAGTCACGGATGAAGATTTGGCTGACAGTCTAGATGAAAACGTGGGTATCGGTGTAGGTTTTGGTTTGTCTGAAAAGAAGGACCATACCCGTGTCCCTTCTCAAACTTACATACCCAACTCAACTTGTGGCAAATGAAAGTCGATCAAAAATTCTAGTAAATCATGAAAAATTGTAGTTTCGTCAGTGTTTGTGTAAGAGACCTGTGAGAAAGGGATTACTTTTCTTATTAACTACTTCAGTACTAATAATCGGCCATCGTTTACAAAATAATATGCCGATTCCAGAAGAATTCATTTTACAATTTTACACCGATTGTAGAATCAAAAAATAAAACATTGTCTATGAGACCAGTTTGATAGGATAAACGTGTGTTTCAGTAAATTGCCACGCTCGTCTCTTATCGGCAAACCCCTATCTTCTTAAAATCGTCAAAAATAAGCAAGAGAAAACCGAATTATTAATAATAATTCTAGTGAAAAAAAAAATTAACATCTACTATGAAGTTTTCTATATAAGTAACGATTTGTAATTAGTCCAACATAAAAAAAGATTTCTCTAAATGCAACTGTCTCTTAACTTCTACTTTATCAGCACCTAATTCAAAATTTAGAAAAGAAATTTTTGAAAAATTCTCACAACAGGTTTTGTTAGGAAGTACAAAAAGAAGAATGTGCGTGTTAGTTTGGTGACTTGGATAGAACGATTTGTTGCTTCGAGTCTCGTACAAACCCCTTGCTGCATCGCTTACAAATAACTTAGACATATATGGTAATTATCACGAGGTGGTGAAATACAACAACGAAGATTGTTCTATATCTTCAATCTTTTAATAATTCAAGACTGAGCTGCTTCTTTCATTAATCAAATATTGATCAAGTTTAGTTGTGATACATAGAGAAATTCGAGAAGAGTTTATTCTCTACTTCTTTCATTCTCACTAAAACTATAATTGCTCATCGGTTGATCATAAATCAAAGACATACATTACATCTTCATTGGATTACTTTCTTTTCAGCTTGCATGTGTTTGATAAAAAAAGAAAATATTTTGTAATTTCAGATTCAATCAATTAGCTGAAGTGAAATAAGTTGAAGCATTTACCTTAAAATAATAATCTTTTATTAGTAATTCAAACTGAGTATTAGAAAGATTTGTGTGTTAACCATATTATCGTTATGGAATTATTTGCTATCAATCACTGCTAGGTATGCAACGAACAATAACGTTTGGATCTGGTTTCGCAGTTTTGATTTGAATCCTGTCTTGAATACGGTCATTGTAAGTTAATTAATAAAGTTCAGCAGAAGTAAGCCAGAAGAAAGGATTTCAGGCTTGACCATAGTAGATCTGTACGCAGCGAAATAAATTATTCAAAAGTCAACGATCCGCAGACATAAAAAAAGAACTCAACAGCATTCAGAAATACTCGAACCCGTTCGCGAATCATTCGTCCCGAATACTGAGTCAGAATTCGGATTCGGTGCATGTCTAACCACAAGAAAGTCACATTCAAAATAATTCGACAATCTTATCTTTTCTTCGACATTATGAAACTAGAAAAGAGTAAGTGAAGCATGTACACATGACTATCATCGACAACTCATATGCAACAAAATCATATGCGGAACTTTACTCGATGGATGCAATCAAGAGTAGTGCAAGGTTCTTTTCGAGTATTTCTGATTATTATTATGTGTTGTTTTTGTCCAGCAACATGAGTAATAATTTAGTCGAGGATGTGAGACTGAATCTAATTGTTGATTGGTATGTGGGCGCTGAATGAAAAGCTTACTCACACTTACACCGACACCTAGTCATTCAACAGCAAACACGAACTCAAACTCGAATTTTCGGATTCATTGCATGCGTAGCAGTGATTGATAGCACATAATTCCATAGCGATATTATGATTAACGCGCATAAGCATTTATAATATCGTAGAATATAAAATTACGGGATATTTTCTTTTTCTGTCAAGCATATGAAAGCTGAAACGAAAGAAATTCAATTCAGATATAATGTATTTCTTTGATTGGTGAATCATTGCGATTTGGGATTCATCAATCAGTGAACAATCATAGCTCTCTTAAGAATGAAAAAGGCAGAGTATGAGCTCTTCTCGAATTTCTCTATGAATCGTAACTATACTTGATCAATAATTGATTAATGAAAGAGAGCAACTCAATTTCGAATTACTAAGTAAAAGAATGAACACGCAAAACAACCTTCGTTGTTGTATTTAATCACTGCATATTGGCTGGCATATATACCCACGTTATTGGTAAGCAATGCAGCATAACAGAGGTCCAAGCAGGCCGCCTTTTTGTAGGCCTGGCCTGCCTGCGCCAGGCTTGTGTCTTCCATGGCCTGCCTGGCCTGTTAACTTTTTTTATTCGGCCTGGCCTGCCTGCCTGCCATTTTCTCCGGCCTGCCTGGCCTGCCTGGAAAGGCCTGTATATTTTTTTAATTTCAATAATATGATGATAACTGAACAGAAATAACAAGATCATCATAAAGAATGAGACAAGTGACTTGTTTAAATTTAAGATGACTAGATAATCATTTTTTATTCAACAGTTTTGATATTAAATAAATA
>CAJNSZ010000055.1:455131-524918 GCA_905329745.1 Rotaria sp. Silwood2 | reverse complement strand
GAACCTATGTTTGGCTAGAGTGATATTGATTCAACATCAGACGGATAATAATACTGACAGTGATTTAGTTAAATTTGGTGAAACAATCGAATTGAAGAAACTTTTTGATGCACCGTATGAACAAAAGAATTGGATGCATGTGCCTTTAGCTGTGAATGAAAAACCGAAAAAGCATTCTCATTGGTTATTATTTGTCTATCAAGTATCTCATGCATTACAACTTGTATGGGTAGATCCAAAAACTGGCAGTACCATGTCATACGACTGTTTGCTGCACTCACTACCACCTGTGAATAACATGCGTGGATCCTCTATGTTTATATCAGAGACTAACAACACATATCTAGGATTTATTCACACATTTCAGCCACATTTAGCATCTCGTGGTGGTCTTGTATTGAATATCTACCATTCCTATTTAATCAGATTAGCTAGAGAACCAATGCCGAACACAACATCATGGAAATGGACCATCACTCATAAAACACCGCCTTTAGCGATGCCGATAACGAAAAATGAACATGCTCATCGAATTCAATTTGTAACAACAATAACTCAACGCGATTCTGAATTTTGGATATCGATGGGTGATATGGATTGTGATTCTCATATTCTTCGAATCCCAAAAGAATCTCTTCTAAAGTTATTACATTGATGATACTTTCAAATAAAAATCACGTTGATCTCAAACCATTTTTGTTTAGATTCAGATAGACGCGAATGATTTTCACAGCATAAACTTTATATCGAGTTTTTTGGCAAATGTCCGTGGTTAGTTCTGTTTTAGATCGATGAACTAGTGGTGAAGCCAGGTTTTGATCTAGAAGGAGATCATACTCCAAAGTGTTTTTCAATCCGCCTTAAGATGCATCAATTTTTTTTCTTAACCCAATGCAGAATAATATTTTTGATAATACCTTTCCCATTAACAGAAGAAAATTCAACTACATAATTAAAGTCAGTTTGGAAATTTCTTTGTGCCAGTAATATACATAAATCACTTAGACATATATCATCCATTGTGGGTCTGATACTTGTTTTTATTGTTTTAATCCTTGAAAAATATCTTTCATAGGTAGTTGAAAAGACATGTTTTCACTTAGCACATTGTACTATTAAAGCAACATTCGGAAAATCTTCTTTGCATAGGAATAGTTTATAATAGAATTTTTTCATATTCGATAATTGCATATTTTTCAACACTGATCTTAGTACATTCGAAAATGAGTCGAATGTATTAAGACGATCCTGCATCATTATCTACTAATTCTTGTGATGCTATAATGATCGCTGATTAGAATTTAATAATGAGATATATTAGCGATCATCTACTATACCGTTGTCTATATGATTGTCGTTAAGGTCTCTTAGTGTATCTGTGATGAAAAGTAAATAATAAACATACTATATTTTATAAACTGAGCTAGAAACTAATGTACCCCATGAGTGTTACACGCAATATTTTTATGAATACTGCCTCCATGACTGGTAGCTTGACATATACGAAAATATAGAGAGGAAATGTGTTTTTATGTCATCGAGGAGTAAATACGTCGATTTCACATCTTGAAATGACAATATCACGGATATTTTATCCTTGCCCAAGTCGAATAATACGGTCCGTATGTGATCGTTTACGGTAACGTTATGGTTATCTGTAATGATCGACCTTGGTGAGTGACATTGATAATTGCATTTAAGTTGAATCACCTTGCTTACAATCGTTTCCATTCTTATAAAATCGAGCATAAAGTTGTATTTAGATGTCAGATAGAGAAAGTAGTCAACTTCGAGATGATCATTTGTTGAAAGCAAGTTTGCGATTGCTTTCTCTGGGTATTTTCGGTGCTTTCAAGTTAGATCCTTACACCCTGATCACTACTCACTTTTTATTTGTGATTTTGATCGATGTTGCCTTCTAATATGGCTAAGACACCATATATGTCAAACTTGAAACTTGAATTCAACTATTCAACTATTTGCAGCTAGTGTGGGTGTCATGAAAGGACTGAGGGAATAGACGACAGAAACAAACACACACACACATCATCACAGCAAATGTGGGTGCCAAGAAAAGAGATGATTGAATACTTGAATAGTTGAACTTCAAGTTTCAAGTTTGACACTACTGGAACTGTCAAGACTAGAAATCGAACACTATCAAGGAAGTGAAGTTATGCTTAATCAACAAGAATACTATCTGGTCACTGATATAATAGATTCGTAAGCTAATGGAGGAAGACTTATGCGACAATAAAGCAAGTGAATAGATTCATGTAATGAAAGTCTTGTTTGCAACATCGATTGCTTTGATCTATATACATTTTTCATGGTTATTGCCTCCTTGAAATCTTTCAATTCTAGGCAAATACTGAATATAGTGTTCGGATTAAATTTATTTTAAGAAACACAAAAGACAGCATTGGATCCTGTGCACACACAGAAGCATAAGTGGAAAAAACTGTTGTTAAAAACTAACAAGAGGAACATTAATGAAGGTCTGAATGAGGTAAGTGCTTTTTTTCAAGCGATTTGTACGTAACCATTTACCGTTCGACGATACGTACTGCTTCCAATGACAATGGTACCGTTCACTGGAATACCAGATAAGTTTATAATGTCTTGTTGGAGAGTATGTATTGAACCGCCTGTGCGACTGGCAATATTGATCAAATCAGGATTGACAGGATACGAGTTCAACTGACAGGTGATAACCTTCACTGGCAAGGTCACATTCGAGAGTAAAATCATATCACGCGGCGTCACCTGATTGTCAGCAATATGAATCAAATTCGTACATGTAGGACATTGCTTGATACCAAATAAAATTGCTTCGATATCATTTTCTGGCCCATCACCACCATTACCATTTTTCATAGCTGCTTGCATTACGGCTAGCGTTGTATTCAAATTAGTAGTCGGTATGCCGTAGATACCTCCAGTAGATCCAATTACCTTGAGTGAATCAGCTTTATTGTCACCATCATTAAAGAAGACATAGTATTTGATCGAATTTAGCTTATCATATGCTAATTTCAGCCATTTATAAACAGCTGCCGCACATGGTTGCATCGACCCGGTAACATCAACAACAGCAACCATATTGGTCCAATTAGACCGGTTAAGTACATTTTCAACAGTTTGATCATAATTTGTTAGTGAACCATTGAGAATTGTTTCGAGCACAGTTAGATCGGTTCCGGTACCACGATATTCACATACTGGACCAAAATGTGTTGATGGACAAAGACAAAAGAAAGAATTTCCCAACGGTTGGCATGTACCCTATAGCATACATTTATCAGTTACTTTGTCAATATAGTAAAGCCAAAAACACTATGCTGAGTTTCATCTTGTTTAATTTATTTCAATCGAAACATGGATCAATTCAAACTATCCTCAAGTTTCAAAAGCTATATCTGTCAATAAACTTGCTCTTAATCAATAAAAACATCATTTGCAGAATGTATTCCATGTGATTTTCGAAAAAAACGTTTTCGCGCATCATAACTGAGTGCCTTGTATCAATAGAACAAACATTAAAACGTCTGCCTTCTCCCATGTAGTACAAGTCTTTTGAGATTTGTTTATGGTAAAGCTTCGAAGTATCTAACATCAGTATGAAGAAATATGCAATTTTTATGATGTATAATGTGAAAACCAAGGGCTTATTATCACCATTACTCTTTTTATTATCTCTGTTCTTGTCAGGTACAGTTAAACGAATTTTTATGCAACAATTCCCTATTTAGTTCTCTACTAGATACTATAACCCCATTGACGACATGAAAATAACAGAGAATGAGAGTGAGAGTGGGAGGTCGTGTTTGTGAGTGTGTAAAAACAACAACCAAACGGTTGCATTCACACCCACACCCTTAACAATTGATTTGGTGGCTGTCTGAATGATTTTGTCAGCAACGAAAATGTGAATGATGTGATACTGGTCTTGAGACCATACTTTTGAGTAATTTTTTTCAACTCTTTCACATTGTATTTCACTGATTTCGTGTGCACCATCAAATGGCGACATTTGATGAACTGTTATTTTTTCTGGAAAAAAGATGAAAATCATGAACTTCCCCTGGACGTTTTCAACCAAGTTAATACTTGGCGTTGTTTCAATGATAAAAAGTAAAATTGAACTCTGAAAGTCGTGACTCACGTTATTTTGACAAAGACTTCCATTCAAACAAACATTAATTGTTGTTGTAGTTGTCGCTGCTGAAATAGAAAAGGTTTAGAAGATTAGAGATGCATTATCTTAATATGCTGTAGTTTGCGTAGTGTTAAGGAAATCTTCCAGTTTCAACCGCGTAAATGTTTCATGACGCTTTTCTTCAATAGACATTCGCGAGAATGATTTTTGATACAGATAATCACTCTCTCATATCTCAAAGTTGCACTCAGCGAAATTCTCACGGAATCAAAATGTAAGGTATGATGGAAGTACTTTATTTGTAAACGAAGATATTCTACACATTGACCATACTCGTTGACAATGTCAAAAGGCAAACACGTTGGGGTGCCTGTCAAGACGTCTGCCGAGACAGAGGTTTAACTTTCTCACGATATGCTTCAACATTTATTCGCAATCGTGTTTCACATAAGGATTCTATACCTATGTTCGACAATGATAAATCATAACAAATATCAAGCAATAAATTTCTTGCTTTATTAAACTGTCTAGTCAAACGCTACTCTGTTCGACAAAAACAACTCAAGGGTAAATCTTGACTGTTATTTGTGAAAATAATAAGTTCAATGTCAACAAAAAGTTCAAAAGCCTTGAGACAATTGTAACTAAGTACATAAATAGTGAGAAATCTATTTTATGAAACATTTTCTTATACTAGTAAGCCTTACCTTTCTCTGTCTTCGAAACACTTTGTTATATGAAATACAATTGTCTATTGAATTTTGTACCTATAGAACGTTCGCGCTCCTAATGTGACTTAACTACGTCGATCTGTTTGGAATGTTTGTGATTGTAGTCAAGTCTTCATTGGAAATTATGTGTAAGGAGTTGGCTCTAATTATACAATTTCCAGTATTTTCAAATCATCCTTTGTTCACATTATTGGTGCAACTAGTTAAATCTTAGGTTATTTTCTTTTTACAGAGAATTTTTCATAAGAGATGCTAATAGATGAACTTTATATAGAGAGAAAGAGCAGATCCGCCTATTTTTTCTGAATAATATGGGACTTGAAGAACTGTTTTTTTTTCGAAATGACAAATCAATTAGACCTTTCCAATAAACCATTTTTCTCATACATATGTTCTTTGGACAATTAAAATAGATACACACAAAAATGTGATGTATGAACTGATGTAATAAGAAAAACAAATGTAACATTTCGTACAGTTTTATTTAATGTTTTACTTCTGGGATATTGTCAAAGCAAAATGATTAAGGATCCTACTTGATTATAGCAAAACCATATGAAAAATTCATCTCCAGCGTTCAATAGAAAGTAAAGTGAATTATGATTGAAAACTGAGTTGTCATAATGTTTTCAGACCTTGATATGGTCCTTTTTATAGTAGTTATTGGAACAAACAAAAGCATAATAAAAAGGGCGGGGAGTGGGAGAGGAAAAAAGGCATTGCGAACGCTTGAGATGCGGTGGGGTCGATGAAACTTCAATTTTGTCCTATATTGTCTCAAAGTGACACAAACAAAATAATACTAATCTTTCTCTCCCTCAAAACTGTCAATGTCATTTCCAGTAGAACTGGTACATTTACTTATTGACTGGCACTTGGTAAATGATATGCTTATTTATTTACCAGTAAAGGCAAATATCACTTTAACTTATTAACTGATGAATCAAGAAATGTGTATTTAATTATTTACTAATAAATAGTAAATTTATATGTTTAATATTAGCTAAGAAGTAATGAGGTAAATATTTGATTTATTTTACTTTATTTGAGTAAGAAGATAGTAAAAATAAAGTCGAGCATAATTTATTTATCTTAACCTTAGATACATAAAATCAAATAAATAAAAATTTGACTTATTTACTAAGAATTATGTCGAATCATCATTTTCTAGTAGATAGGTAAATGCATTTCGACTATTCACTAATAAATAAGGAAATGGTATCCAAATTCTACGTGTAAGGTGACTTGAAGGAATCACGATCTTTCATCGAAAAGATCACTAAAAATTTTATATCTATTCAAAAAACTGGTTTTGGGCAGCTATTCTTCTCACATCAGATAAGTAATTGTTCATCAAGAGCTACCTAGTGCACATAGCCTTGAGTCAAGTCCACCTTTGCAGATCAAGACATTTCTTTATTAGTAAAAATAACAAAGGCATAATCGTGGTATTCTTCGAAGAAAATTAGATTTCGAACGGAAAACGAGGAAGAAAAGGTGTACAGTTTTCGTTATGGAAGCGCTAAAAGAAGCACTATATTGAAAAAATTAGATACATCAAAATACTTTCGACGGTTCCAATTTCAGAATAATAATTTCGAAATCTTTGTAGCTTTTTTGATTATGTCGGAGATCTTTTATGCCTTGATAAGTTAATTTTCATCAGTCAGAAACCTTTCATAGGATGGATGAGGACGACGAGAAAACTTGCACACATCCTAGTCCTTGTCTATGTTTACCCAATCGCTAACTTCGTAGTAAATATTGTCATATTATTCTATTTAAAAGGAAAATGTGTACAAAATAACTACTGTAAACAAGGCACACTGAAAGATTATGTTGATGGAACACTGGATTTATAGTATTTTGACAGTAAGTCGAATTTAGATAGAATCGTTCGAAACTTAAATAGAAACATTACTAACTATTCAATGCAGCGAAGGCAACACCACTAACGTGTGGGTGCCGAAAAGGCTCAATCCTATTTGAATTATTCTCAGTTCTACTTTTTTGAGGATCTCGATAATCTTCTCACCTATCGCTGGACATCGTTGAGAAGAAGCACGATTGATTGGATAACAAACAGGAATGCCACACCGAGTGTTGTTGACACATACAGTATTGGCTGCCGCACATGTCTTATTATCATTTTGACATGGAACCAAATCTTTACATGACATAACTGTATCCGTACACATTCCTCCACCGGTCATTGCCATCATCAAGCATTCGCAGTCAGAATTTGTTGAACATGGCGTTGATTTCGCTTGACAATATGGTGATGGACAGCATCCACAAGAAGTAGGTTGTGAACTGATCGTGTCTTGACCTATAATGTAGTTCACAAAAAAAAAACATGAAATAATTTAAAAAAACACTTTTGGAGATGAAGATTTGAATAAACCACCACAAAGAAGTAAATAAGATGAGTTTCATGAACTCATAAGGGAAATTTGTCTAAATGGCTGAATAAAATAAGTTTTTCATACCTGTAACAATGCAAACAACATATCTAAAAAGGCATTCTATATCAAATTATTGATTTATCATGACAAAATTACTTACATTGCTGCGACTACTTGAATCAGAAGCCGTTGCATCGTCGTGATTAGAGAAATGTTATTTGATCGAAAAGATTGCAGCTTTTATATACAAACGAGTTCATTTCGACATATTTACTTTCATGAGTCAGAAAAGATGCCAACAGCAGACTCAATGACGTTTATTCACATCGATTCGTAGATTCCAACAACAAATGTTTTACAGCTACTCAGTATGTAACGTTAGTTCCGTAAAAAAACATTTTGCTTTTACCTTAACGGTTGAATAGATGCATTCGAAAAAATGAAAACAATATTGGTTGAATAATTCTTTTAAAAAGCTTTCGTAATATTGCTATGTATATATTACCTGGAATCAAATATTGATTAGAACGCAATAACCATTAGTTTTCTTTATAAAACTTATGAAAAGATATATACTTACATTATGCTGAATTGAGCAGCCTGAAAAGATATTTTTGCATGAATGAAAGCAATACAATATGAGCAATAGACAGGAAAAAGTGAAGTATGTAAATAGAAAGTAGTTTTTTCAATAGCTGACTGTATGATAAACATGAGAAACTTGAAATGATTGCACACTATTATGTTGAAGAAAAGAACGCCGTTAAAATTGTTTTTGCAATCCACTGATTTTTTGTTGCTCTTGGATGGTTAGAAATTAGTATTACTTATCGTTTAGTTTTTCAAATTTTAATGTGAGTTTTATGATACTTGTGAAACTTAAAATCTCCTATGAAAATACTAAGATCTACGATACTTTTTGTCAAAGACTACAGGATATGCGCCATCCTGATGGAAAAAATCCGAGATGCTCATCATATGGATATGTATGATAGAAAATGATACAGTAGAATAGCATTATACTTTTTTGGCATTACGATTAACAATGCACGCAAACAATATTGACTAGATATTAAACATTATCATTGTTTCTATTCGAATAGTTGTTCACGTTCTATTGTCGTAAACCTTCTTTGTTCGATTGCATGCCAACCATTCGATATCAGAAAATATTCCTATCGATTGATATAGACTGAAATACGTTCGTGCCGATGACAAGGTTTCCTCGAATTACGTTCATTTGAGGATGAATTAACTCAATATCAACGTATTTCGATTACAAGCTCCATCATCTCTGATCAAGAAATAACTTCATTAATGTATTGCCATAATGCATTGAAATCAACAATAATCTAAGAAACGTTTGAAACACTGCAATATCATGAAAAAAAAACGATCTCTTGTGTCAATTAGCTAAATTGACTACATATATAAGCATCCGTAAAGTTTGGGATGACAATCGATGAAAATAGCCCATTACTTCAGAATGTCATTCCTACAATAATACTGGTAGAATCGAACATTGTAGTCGAATTGTAATAAACAATTTTTCATTCGAATTAAATGTCATTTGAGTCGATATTGATTGAAATAGCTACAACTCATACATGTGCTTTATCGTTTTTACGCCGACTCCTATTATTCTGACTGTAGCATACATTTTCTTCAAGTAACGAAATGGCAAATGGCATGATAAAACCAATTGAATCGAATAAGAAATCAGTCTTTCAACTCATCTTCAGGTTCCTCATTATCAAGTTCGTACTACTCGAAAATACCAATAAGCTGTCGGAAATCTTCAAGGCTGAGGGTATGGATGCGGAAGGACTGCAACCATACCCACATCCAAAGCAGAAAAAAGACAAAGAGATATCAACATGGAAAGCTGTGATGTAGATGACGTCTCTTAATGGGCTCTGAGGAGCTCACCAAGAATTCTAAGAAATTCTAGAACCCTAGAGAATCTTGAGATTCAGGTTTCTGCTATTCGCTTCTTGCAAACTTCGCATGGTTATTGCACATGTGAAGCTGATATCAACAGGGGAATAATAAAGTCAAGTTAAATATTTATGACAAAGTTCGACTCAAAAAGAATATGTATAATACTTCATAAAAAGTCGACGAAAAGCTTCAAAGAAAAGCTAATACATCAAAAACTGATATGATTAACATTGCACAAGCGAGTGACGATAAAGTTGCGCAATTTTTGCTTTAGCACAATGGAGGTGCAAATTAATTTTAACTCATAACACTATTATTTGTTCTTTGTGGATCATACTCGGCCAGATGGTTACAAATCAAGGATCTTTGGTATATGGATTAAGTGAAGTATATATGAAAGAATTACCAATAGCTATTCGCGACGGACCGTACATATTTTCGACCTACCATTCTCTCCGGCTATTCGATTTAGACTCACATTGTTTGAATAATCAAGACACTTGCTAATCTGATGACATGAGACTGGGTTCAATACATTGTATGTATATATTTCGATTTGTGTATTATATTTGTGGATCGCATGACAACAAATCATTTTTGCACACTCTTTCTCCAGCCATCTCTGTCTCGAGAACTAACTCTAGATTTTGCGCCACTTGCATATATTATTTTTATGACATTACTTTGACTGTGCATCTAATTAAGATGAATGAAATATGAATCAAATTAATCTGAATAATGATCAATTGGAGTCATTGCTGACTCTGGCTAAACACCACGACCAGAAATATATTCAATGAGAAATCCTGAAAAAATGACACATCAAAAGAAAATCAAGAACCCAATCTGTCTAATTAAAAGGAGGAAAAATTAACACGCCCGTATCTTTTGATTTTTTTATCTATAGCAATAAAGTTATCAATAGTATTAATGTCCCATTAAATATGGACCATCTCGACTTTAGCCAGATTGCTGAATATTTACACTAATACGAAAGCAATCATGAATAAACTCATGATTGGTGGATGGAATAGTAATATCATCTTGCACATAAGAACGAGATTTGAAATGAGGAAGTGATAGATTTTTAAAAAACTTTGTCTTTGATATGAAGATATTTCTGGCTGATCAGATTGGTTATAGAAACTTGGAGAAGGCGGATTTTATTGAGCAAAGTATAACAATTGCTTTTAGTGCAAGGTACTTGGTGCAGCCGTTGTCGAAGATGAATTTTGTTGTTTCTTCTGAAGGCCAGCATTTCCTAATAATTGTGTAGGGACATCTCTGAGTCTTTCTTGAAAAAAGTCCAAGAATTGATCATCATTAAAATCGGGATCGTCACTGTACGAATCATCACCAAATTCTTGATGTAATGGAGTACACGGATCCATACATCTGAACACTCCACCCGTCATCGCTGCAATCTTGGCCATGAACTTTCTTGGTTTCGGATCATCTGATGTATGTCCCATCAGAAAAGCGATTGTATGTATCACACATGGATTTCGTCGTTGTTTTAACCATACTTTCAAATCCGATAAAACTATATTCATATCCATGGATGGTTCGCCACCGGAGAGCAAGTAGATTGTATCTACTTCTTCATCACTAAGTGCCACTTTCAATGCATCATACGTATTTGTTTGTCCCTTAGCTTCTAAATGATCGAGATAATGTTCAGCTTGTTTTAGATGATGAGGTGTTGCCAGAGTTAAAGAATCTTTCCAGAGATGAACATGAGTGTCAAAATGAATAATATTAAATTTGAACTGTGATTGTACACGATGATGAAGAAGCTTATGCAGATCGTGAACAATATACTGAAGTCGATTGAAATATTGGCCACATCGTGTTTCAAATTCGGTATTCATAGAACTGCTTGTATCAATGAGGAAAATGACTCGAGAACTAGTGATCGATCCATAAATGTGTGACTGACCACGCGCTTCAGCCAGAATTTGATCGACTTGTGGTAACATATTATGAGGAAATAAGTGTCTTAATTGAAAACGATTTACTGGATCAAGAAGATTCTCGTCGATCACCTGCAGAGCTTCGAGACGTTCTTCTGGGACCGGAATTATTTGCAACAATTGTGCTGCCTGATCGCATCTTAAACCAAACAGATGATTATCAAGTAGGTGAAGGGTGAGAACGAGTTGGGGCCCAGAAAAATAGGATGCCAATGTTATAACTTGATCACCACTGAATGCTTGTGGAGATCTTTTTATCTCATAAACGAGATGCTGAATACGATCAGCGGACTGCTTTGATTTAGCTAATTTAGATATAAGCCGATGCATTTGACGTTCAGAACGAACACCATTTATAGGGAGTTCATGATGTCTTTCCCATGCATTTGAATGAACAAGATGGAGACCATGAAGACCCATGGATGGTTTTTGAGATACTAAGAAAAAAAAGGAAATATTTAGCTCATGTGCAACAATCATTTCTTTACGATTGTTTCAATCATATTCTAAAAGTGATTCTGTTGTAAAAAAAAATAATATATCAGATTTCATGCAATAAGAAAAACCTTTGGCTTTGTTTATCTGTATCGGTTTTGTAGATATAAAATTTGAAATATAAAAAAAAAAAACATTTGCTGCTCTGTTTCAAAAGTCAAATGTTTCTCTACACAGTTTTTGTGCTGTCTCTGTCCAATCAAACAGGATATTAAAACTCAACAACATGCATTCTTCCTTATAGAATAGAACGTGAATGTTATGGGTATGAACTATTCATCTGACTTATTTTCAATTGTGAATATGATTACGCTGTTTTTGAATGATGTGTATTACTTTTTTTTAATGTTTTGCCCTCCGCTTATGATATTTTATTCTTGATTTCATTCTGTTTCTTTCGTTACGTTACGTCACGTGTCTCTTCATTTCCATTCTTCATTTTACAAAGAAGAAAAAATTGTTCTTTCTCCGGTGAAACGACTACGCCATTCATTGAGAAAGAAAAAGAAAAGAAATACCTTGGCAAAACGGAGCAAGAAAGATACCCAAAAAATGAAGCATTACGTCGTTTTTCAAAATATGTGAATTTCAAAGTAAACTCCATATGAAATCAGAACTTAACACAATCTATTCGACTGCCTGGGGCTTAAAATAGTCGCTCACAGTTGTTTTTTGTCGGAAAAAGTTTTGGAACGATCTGCAATGAGTAACTACATAGGCACGTAGAAAAAAAAGAAACTGAACCTTTTCAAAAAATAATTGAGAACAATTGTATGTAAAATACACGTTTGCTGNTGGTCGTTTGTGCCAAAAAAACGGCCGTTTTTGCCAAAAAATGACTGTTTGCGCCAAAAAAATGGCCGTTTGTCCCAAAAAAATGACCGTTTGTGCCATAGTTATCATGGTCATTGTGACCGCGTTACCGACAGACAGACAGACAGACAGACACAGGTGAATTTCGGTTTCTAGACCCTATCCTTTCAGTCTAGGGAACATACGCAAGGGAGAGGGAAAATCTATTAATAAATATCAGCTGTTTGTTGTTTGACACGAGATGAACGATCACTTCAAAGTTCGGTTATATCTTCGATAGCAGACAGCAGTCCCATCCCTTGTGAAGATACTTGATATTTTCATTTAATCTCACCTTGAAATGCAGCTACCTTAAAGCTGGATCAATGTGATTGTCTATTTTTACTCCAATTAAATTGGGTTTTGTTAAATTTAATACATTCTTTTCCTCATGATCACTAGCAGCATCATTTTGATTACGGGTGTTGCATTAGAATTACAATTAGCATTTATTAACACTAGTTCTGATGCTTATGTGCCAATGTTAATGATTAGTCCCAATACTTTACTATTGTTGAAGTTAGATCTAATTCATGCTAAGAATTAGAGAACGACAAAACCTAAGCTCGATACGTAAACTCAAAATTTTGAGGATACTGAAGCATCCACATTTTCACAAATGCTTCTTGCAGTCACTGGCCTACCCGAAAAACTTTTTTGCTCACGTAGAACAATTCTGTTCTGGAACTGAAAGTGTCATTCCAAAAACAGGACAAACTAACTCTCAATCCGGACGTACAATTCTCAAAAAAGGACAATTTTGTTTTAGGTATTGTGCTGTCAGGTTGAAAGCAGTTTTATTCTATTTTTGGAAAACTTTTTCGCGCATGGCATGAGTTTTAAGAACTAGTTTGTAAAATGCAGATGTCCAATTCAGCTCGTAGTTTGAACCTTATGTGGTTTCGAGATCACGTTTTTTGACCCTATTATGACGATGGCGATTTCAAAATATGAACTGGTTCATATAAGCCATGACCAGCTTCATAGAGACCCAACTCAATGGTGGACAATAGATTTTGCTGAACTACAGGTAGATTGTAGAGGGAAACGTTTTATAAATTTTGGCGGAAGCTGCTTCAAAAAATATTGATCCTTCAATTTTTTATAGGTATTTTAGGAAAAGTCCTAAAAGAGACTCTATTCATAATTTAGGGTTCTAGTGGAATGATATTTCACGAGTGGCTTGATAGATTGAACTGAAATTTTTTACAGGCATAGATCTTTCATTGGTCCATGTACAGTAAAAGTTCCAGATCTCTGCCTTTTCCTAATCACAAATTATGAAGCACAAAGGGTACTATAAAAGACCGTTTTTTTCATACATTGATTCCTGAATAAAATCTCAATGGCTCAATGTTTTCAAACAAAACTGTTATAATAAATATAACTCTCCGAGCGATATGTCTGTAAAAAAAATTCAGCTCAATCCGTCAAGCCATTCGTGACATATCATTCCACCAGGATCTCCAATTATGAATGGGGTCGTTTTTAAGGCTTTCTATAAAATGCCCATAAAAAAATTGAAGGATCAATATTTTTTGAAGCAACTTGTGCCAAAATTTATACAACTCTTTCTTCTACAATATATCTGTAATTCAGCAAAATCTATTGACCACCATTGAGTAGGGTGTCTATGAAGCCGGTCGTGACTTATATGAACTGGTTCATATAAATTATCGATAACTAGACTAGACCTTGGACAGTCTACGTTCGAAATCTTTCATGAAAGGAACAAAACTGTTTTGTTTTGGAAAACCATTCTCAACTAAAAGAGCAGTTTTGTTCTGTTATTGGGAAATTTGGAATACCTGAAAGCAGTTCCAAGTGGCACTAAGTAGCTCAAAGTACTTCAAAGTATTGAAAGTAACTTGAAGTAGCATAAAGCAGGTTCAAGTAGCCTAAAGTTGATAATGCGTATAAAAATTAGTCTTCGAACTAATCTAAGTATTAAAATAAATTATTATTGTCAACTGAATGTTAAATTAGTTAGACTTACCTAAGAGGAACTTTAATCAAAGTCAAGGAGAAGTTTCAACGAGGTTTTATCAAAATTAATGGTGGAAAATCAATATTTATTGTAAATTGAGATATTCTGTGGTGAAGATACGGGTGTGGGCGTGGAGTGTTGGTCCGGGTCTAGGTCTCGGTGCCGGGTGTGAGTTTCATTCAATACAAGATCTACACTGACACCACGCCTACACCCATACCCCACACCCATTCTATTTATGGTTTTTATCATTGAAATTTATCATGGGAGGCTGCTGGCAACCTAAAAAAGTTTCGAAATGCCAAGAAAATGAATGGATAGTGAATATCTATACTTGACAGTAAATTCAAATGTCTCAAAAGAGTTAAATGAATGGAAGCATATTAAAGTATTTACATAAATGAGAGCATGTTCATAGAAATGCATGAGGAAATATTGCAATGCTCTAGCGAAAAAAAAATCATAATCTGACAATTATCGGACTAAAACACAACGATTTATTTATCAGAAATTTGTAGAAAATTTTATTCCAGTGCATCAGAAATAATACAAGTATGATGATTAGTCCATGTTCAAGTTCAGCTTGACGTCTATCTTTCCTGTTAAGAGATAGGAAATTCTCTGCGATTAAATAGGCCATACTAGCATAGAATAAAAACCTATTATCGCAAATAATGTCATACATTTCCTAAGCAAACATATACCCATTATTGCATCAAAGATTTTGAGAGATTCATGTAGATACGCTTGCATGGTAGAAAAGGTATAAAACTTGCATTATGTAAGTCAATCAAAAATATAACCACAAGATATGAAACGAGAACAGTTTATCTGATCATCGCTTTATTAGTTGATTGATTTT
This sequence comes from Rotaria sp. Silwood2, assembly GCA_905329745.1. Lineage (NCBI taxonomy): Eukaryota > Metazoa > Rotifera > Eurotatoria > Philodinida > Philodinidae > Rotaria > Rotaria sp. Silwood2. The sequence goes on along the minus strand of CAJNSZ010000055.1, from coordinate 509,513 downwards.
GACAAATCGAACTGTTTCTTTTAATAGTCAGAGATAATGTTTTTTCTTTGGCTAACTAATACAAAGCGCTCCACGATCCAATTTTAAAGAATCAATATGAAAAAGAAGTCAATCATTTTGGAACATCCATCGTGCCAAACGCACTATCATAAGCACTCTCATATCTTCTTCATTTTTTGTTGATCATGATAATATGTATACGACGAATTGACAGCAAAAATCTCAGATCCAGGGCCAATTGTTTTGAAATATCTTGCCATTGGATTTGATATTCCATCATATCATCTTTCAAATTCAGTCTGTAGATAGTTGCATGTTCGTTCAATATCCATAGCACGACAGAAAAGATTTCTGAGAAGGCTTACATAATTGAAACTACACATATTCATTAGTATATAATATTACGACTTAAGACAGTAAGTACAAGTACAGATATGTACATTTTTTTCTGTTTGTCTCTCAATGTTCTTATTTCAGTACTTAAGACAAAACTCGACTTCAATTTCCTTCCTGCAAATCGTTTTTATTTATACAAAAAAAGACTGTTATCAAACAAAGAAAAAAACATGCTGTCTCGATGCCTCGCCAGATTATATCGGATCAAATAATGAACACTGGTACTATGACAAGGTACATGAACAGTTTTCAGAACGGATTATCGAATAGATCAAATATCGAGATATGGGGATATAAATTATCGAAATTGTTTATCCCTAGAGGAAATCTGAAGTTTTTCTCAATAAGTATCCTATCGATCATATTAAATTTATTTAATTTAATAGAGCTGATTGTCGACAAGAAGATTGTTTGTGTGAAGATCGCTTTTTTTCTCAGTCAACTCTCATACCAACGCTTTTATATGGGTCAACACAATCTGAATATCCTTTGCTAAGTAGATGGCTTACCTCATCGATGGGAAGAAATGCATTGTTCAATTTTTCCTTTGTCATTGATGCCTATGCAGAATACAAGCATGTAAAGAAAAATCACGTCGTGAAACGATCATAGTTTGCATTCATCTATATACACGTGAAAGTTTTCTCGATTCTGTTCTCAATACAGATTTAGACGATGTTAAATTATTCTAAATTAGATACGATGGGATGTCTTCGTTTTATTATTCGAAATTATTCACATGTTAGTAAAGGATTTCTTGTACCTGTGTATTACGGAATTAATCCATCATCAACAATTATTTGAAACACATAGACATGCTGTTGGTACATGGTGTACGTGGTCTGATTTCACATCGACAAGTGAAAATATAAAAATGGCTAAGATGTGCGAAAATACTTTATTCCATCATTTCAATGACCGCTGTTATATTTAGTTCTACGGTGTGAGCATATGATGCATCAGAAATTTCACAATTTTCGAAAGAAGAAGTTCTTGAGCATACTGGAATCTCTCATCAAATCATGAGCATTGATCAAAATTCATTTGAAAAATATATTATTGAAATAAAAACTTGACTTAAATGTCAATCACTCGATATGTATTAATCTGAAATGAGAAATGATTCTTAATTGCTTGAATTTTATCGAGTACTTAATTCTTTCGAATAGGTCTTCTGCAAGTTGTACATAGTGAGATTACTTTATTTCCCAAGTATGCTCTGAATTACATCTTAAGTCATTTTTCTTCTAGTTAGAAAATCAATTTTCAAGATGAACGATGTTATCCATTTCGGTTGAGTTCAAATAATCGCATTAGTTTGAAAAATGATGTTCATACGAATTGTAGGATCGTCATATTGTGATCTTCTAAAGAAATTTTTAATCTGCCGACGAAAACCATCATTAGAGATAATCGATACATAGAAACTAGAAGCAAAAAATATATAAGACAATAAATGAGTTAATTCAACAAAAACTTTTTCTTGAGCATTTTGTAAAGTTGACTTTAGCCAACTTTGACTGATGTTTGTATAGATAAGTTCAGCTGCAAATGGTATATATGTTATTATAGCAATGATGGATTGTAATATAAGCATCCATGTAAGTCGAGAATCCATGTTTTGAAGAACTGATCGTTTTGCAATAGTTACTAGTGGTCCATTATTACCAGGAACAATTTGCCGTTGGATAATGCCATGAACACTTCGTACTAATAAATAAGCAAGTAGAATCATCACTATAGGTGGACATATTGCTGTAAATACCACTTCAATATAATTATCCAAATAAGCATAAAAGCCTGATAGAGGAGCACATTTTCCATCGTTACCACTATATAAAATAAGTCGATGACCAATAAGTAATAACCAAAAGAATGCACATGTAATACACATTTTGTAAGCTAGTGTTGCACGATTGCTCCATTGACGATATACTTAAATGGGAATAAAACTTGTAATAGCTTTTCCCTGCCACAGAACAGAAGTTCAGTCACGAGATTAGAATTTTTCAACAAAAAAAGAAAATTTATTTTGTTTAAAATCAGCATAAAGCAATGAAAAGTGCAAGAATATATTTATTTCTATTAATTACTAAAAGAAATGATTTTAATCCAAGCCTACTTATATATGTATAGTCTGGAGGACAAAGAAAGTCTTTTCATGAGTTTCTCTATTGTGAAGAGGAGGCGAATGGATGAACGATTATTGTATATTCAATCTCTTAAAAAATGAATGAATGATAAGTTTCAATAATTTACTTCGTCTTAAATGAATGATGTAGCACTAAATATTTATTTACAAAAATATTTTCACTTTTCAATATCAAATCAAAGTAATTATATCTAGAGTTAATAATTTATAATTACAAAATGATGAGAAAAATCTACATAATATTTTTCTATATCGGTTTATATCATTTAATTAATTGTCTTCATGTATTTTTACTAAAGATATACAAAATCATCAAATTTTAACCTTTCAATTTCCAAAATGAATAGGAAATACTATAGAGAAAAATGGTTTGATATTCAATTAGTTAATATTTATTTCTACTTACAATGCGAACGTTGTGCAGATAAAAGTCGATCAATTGTTGCAAATGAAAATAAAGTGAATGAAACTTGGTTACTCCAGACGGAAACAAATTGTCGAAGTTTACAAACGATATCATAACGTGTAGTAATCGGAATTTGAAATCCTTTTTGAAGTATTCGTGTAATCAATACGAAATTAAAATAAACAAAATCAGACATCGCTTCCGATAATAGATAAATTGAATAAGCTCGTTTGCGAAATACTCGAGAACGAAATACTATCATATTTCCTATACAACCAAGATTACCTGTCACCCAAAGAAATGAACCAAACCACATGTTCAATTGATAAGGTGTAGCTAAAAGAGCATTACTAACACTGCTTGATGTTGTATTCATAATTGATAGATTGATTGAGAAACACTATTTTTCAATTGTCTTACTTGAGTCTATCTGTCTGTCTTCACTATAAAAATAGTCGTTTAATAGAATCTAATAAATGTTTTCAGCATAAAAGAATATGTTACAACTATTTTCCATTACGACAATGACATACGTTTCTTTATAATATGATGCTCATCCATTTGTAATTAATGATGAAATGCGAAGCGTAGTGTTCTTTTTAACAATTTGATGACATTTAGTATACACTGTAAATGATGTTTAACTAAGCATTAAATTGGCCTAATCAATAAACATTTTGAAAGTACTATCTCAAAAACAGAGTTCTTTCTACTTTAAGACATAAGTTTTAGTCGTTGTTTGTGTTAGAAATTAGTCACACAATGTAAATTCATATGCTTTATATATGTATATGTACATATATTCTTGTACATATCTTACTGATCTTATGAATAATCAATGGTATCAAGCTTTGTGTATATTTAGGTTCTTTCTTTCCTTCGTTTATAAGAATCATTGACATTTTCACATTTTTCTATATTCTAATTATTTTCATTGATAATGCCAATAGAAAAAGAAGGTACAAGACATCATCATCTTTGTTTAATATTTAGCTAATTTCAAACTCACAGAATATTTTCAAGTTACCTTCCTTATTTTTTATTTATTTTATTTGTGTAGCTGTGAATGTTTTGCTACTGTACAAAAGACATTATTTATACTGAAATTAACTATTAATCAGATTCTTTTGTAAATAAATATTCATTGATTTGATTATAATTATACAGAGTCGACACTTTGTAATCCTTTAATAGACCATAAATATAGTTTCACATCGGTATAATGGTTTAGTTTATCATTTTTCTTTATTCTGTATAAAACTTATTACTTTATCTATCGGATTTCGTTTCTCTAAAATAAACTATATATGAATCTTTTTTTCGTTGTACCAGGAATATCAAAGTTAAATTCCTATTTAAGATTATAACTTTATGATATACGAGATTACAATGCTTCTTTTATTAGAAAATTGCTTGAAAGCTTTTGAATAGTTATAAAATTGTAATAAAAGTATTCCTGTGCTTAATTTTTTTTTTGAAGAAAGAAATAGTTCGTCAGAATGTAATTTGAACTTCACTATATATGGCGAGTAAAAGTCTTCATAATCATATTTCAATTAAATAATATTCATCATGAAACTTATATTTAAATTTCTGCATAATTTAAGATCTTCTTTTATAAAGACATCTTTAAAAGTGCACGTTTTATCACTTCATGTATTTCAGCGTTTGTTAAAAAGCTTTCTCAATTCATTATGAATATAAAGAAATTTATATCATGCAGACATTTCTACTTATCATTATCTTAGACTTATTTTTGATTATATGTATGTGCATGGGTAAGTATCTACTTTTTAGTAACAAAAAAAATGTTTCATTAATATTTTAATTAAAATCACATTCTTCTTTCACTCAATTTTAAAAGACTAAGAAACATAAAGAGACTCCTTGACATTTACAGGTGAACTCAAATTAATTATGAAAGACATCATGATATTTTTTTTTTAAATTAAAACAGTACTTTCTTTTTCTTTCATAGAATATCTAAGAAAAACGTCTTCATTTGATGTAGACTAGATGCGAACTATTCAGAAATTGTTAAGAAAAATGTTGACATCTGTAATCGTATGATTGAAACAAAAGCGTAAATAAAAGGGATTTAACCGATTTTCATAAATACAATAAGAATTAATACATCTAAGAACATATCACTTCGAATAGCCAAAGTAGTGATATAACAGACCGTTTGTAAATGTTTTTGCTTTGCAAGTAAAGTAAATATCATAGAATAAAAGTATAGCAAGAAAAACTGCAGAACTTTCTCTATGGTGAGGTATATAAAGGAAGTTCTTGGAATTTACGAGATCTTGATCAATGTGTTTCAATCGCCAAGTTTTTTGTCTAGTAATGATGAAATTTTCAAAATTTTATGTTTTTGTTCAACATATAATAAACTTGGTGCACAAAATAGAGTGTCCAGAGAGTTCGTAGCCAAAGAAAAATTTAAATATCTTCGTAGTATTTTGATATGCTGGGCTGATATTTTTACCGATAATAGAGGAGTGTTCATAGCTTATATTCACAGAAGAAGTATTGATAAAATCTGTTTTTGACTGCAACAAAGAAATAATATATTTATTCTCTAGACAAGAATAAGCGACACATCGAAAGTTTTGATCACTGTTCTACACTAGTGTTGTTTGGTCTCAAATTTATACAGCAAATACATGTCTTGTTACTCTTTGTACATTTAAAGCTTCAGCAATAAAGAGAATGAATTTGCTGAGAAAAATGCTATATTGTTTTTCTTTTCATAATCTGCGAAGAGTTATTGTTCTTTGTTGCAGTCAATTGTGATGCTTCAAAACAGGTTTTATCAGTGCTTCTTCTGTTGAATATGAGCTCTGAACACTTATCTATTAGAGATAAAAATAAATGCCCATTACGTCAAAATATTACGAAGATATTTTAAATTTTTCTATGGCTAAGGTCTCTCTGGACACTCTATATACCAATATAGTTCGAACCAATGAATAAAGATAAGTTCTTTTTTCTCTGATGAATTTTCTTAGCAAGTTGATCAAACTCACTGTTAGGCAACCATTTTTGTTTTCCACTCAGAGATGAATTGCTAAAGACTCAACTGCAAACAAATAAGCAGAATTCTTACTGAGTATATCACGTAATGTTTTATACCTTAGATTGATTCTAAGGTTGAACATAGTTTTTACTAGTTTCTATTCTCTTTCACCAACATTCATTTACAGAGACTCAAAACAATCATCTGACTTCCATTATCATCCAGAAGAAAGATATCAAAATTATCTTCAATATAGTAAAAATTAACAAAATTAATCAGATGTTCCGAGTAATTGGAAGATGAGGCTCGTGCCTTATGTTTTTCTTTTTGAATCTTGGTTGCAGAAATAAATTAATCCTTCCTTTTAGCAAAATTGGTTTATTTTGAAAAGTCTAATTTTTTCTTCAACTTTTCAAATTAGATCTAATGTCAGATGAATAGGTCTTTCAAGATAGTATAATTAGAATGAACAACTTACTTTTGAATCTAAAAGCAGAAACGTTGTTTTTATGTTATCAACATAATAAAAAAGAAGTAATGAATAACAAGAACTGTACAAGTTTCTGGGAAAAAATAGTTTTTAAGATAGTCGAACACGTTATATGCACATCATTTGACTATTGAGATCTATCCAGTAGGTTGTTTTGATTAAAATAAAAAGAGAAAGTAAGAAAAAACAAAGAATACATGTAAAACTACCTGAAATTATTTCTGCATTGACATTCTGTTCACTCCACAATATCTTTTTGTAATTTTAATTATAACTGGTTTGATTAGGCGAAAATTTTTTCAATTCCGAATCAAAGATTCTTTAGCAATAATTCTTCATCGTTTTACCATACTACAATTGCTGAAAACAATATCTATGAGATGTTTAAGATCGTTACGCCAATTATTTAGTCAACTGACGACAGACGAGTTATGTACATTGAAGAATACGGAAGCAAAAATGTTTCACTATGTGTACATTGCATCAGATAACTGATACGAATATTTCGAATAGTATTCATGAATAAATAACTATCGTATGTCTTGTGACAAGAAAGGAAAATAGAAAGATAACTTGACAACGATATTTGATCCTGATTAAAGTAAACGACAGACTTTTTTTTATTAAATATATTCTCAAATCTTATAACACAGGCACATCTTTTGTTGCTCTACTTGCTCCTAAAATTTCAGTTATACAAAATGAAAATTCGTTGAGAAAATTGCAAATATGTTTTATGTACTGATATGTGATCTCAACAGAAAATATGACTTGTTGCTTTATTTGAATTCTAGAATGTTAGTTATTTAGTTGTCATTTCAGACAAGAAACTTTCGTGGTTATAAGTACAAAGGTATAATGAAACATCAAGAAAAAAAATCTGCTATGATATATTAAGAAACAAAAACTCAGCAAGAAAATCGACCATTGAATGCAATAGTCAAATAGAGTTGTCAGATTAGCATTAGTGTTAAAATTAACTTTAATGTTTTTGTATAATTTCCATTACAATGAATTAATGCCATGCTGTTAGCATTAAAGGAGCGTTAAATTTATTTGTAATAGACATGCTACCTCCGACTATATCTCCGAGAGTTTCTCTTCGTAAGTTTCCGATGACAGAAAAAAGAATTTTCGTATCCACAAGTACCGTTCGCAAAATGGAACAAACTTGCTCGATTTTTAGACCTTCTGGGCTTAGCGTGTCTAAGATTTAGTCGTTGATAATCTATGTATTAGAATTAAAATCAATGCTAATTTAATGCTAGCAGCTTGATATCAATTAATTCTAATGAAAATAATACCAAAGCATTAGGGTTAATTGGAATGCTAATTCTAGTTCTGATACAACACCCTTAGAAACAAAAATTTTCACTTGAATAGAAAGAATTATAAAATTTCAGTGAAACAGAAGTGAATGTTTTGCTACAAAACAACGATACAATCGCTCTCGTTACACATGGCTTTAGCTTTTGCTTCTTTTATCTTTGATTGATATTCTTTTTTTCGGATAGTTCTTAGTGTAAAAAATGAATTAATAGATGTTAGTTTAGCTTTGTTTAAAAAGAAAGTTTTAACTTAATCATCGTATCTGAATTACTCATAGAAATTGTTTTAAGTTTTCAATTACAACTGTTCCATTGCAAACAATAAGCATTTCCCATTAAACTTACTTTATTTTTAATATTAAATTGAACAACAATATCAGAACGATAATCATAATCCGACATATCATCATCTAAAATTGTAACATTTCGTTCGAGCGAAAATAGTATTGTTAGATGTATTTGTTCGAAATTATCGATTGTTTGATCAAAATCATCACTAAATATTGGACCAATACATATTAAGTGAAACTTTATCAAGTTGGGACAGTACATTTATAGTAAAAATTTCCATTTCATTGTATTTAGTAAATGATACCAACCCTACATGAATAATTTCTTTAAATTTGATGTATGCTTTAATAAATATTTAACGTGTTCAAATGTTATACCATCTGATAATTTTAGATGCAGATCAATACACTTAGGTAGCAACGACATTTCAATTGCCATTGACTGTTGTTGTTCATTAGATCTATCATCATATTCTAAGTCATAATCTATACGCAATGATTTAACATTTTGCATAGCAAGAAGTAACTCAATTACATCGTTAAAAGTCAGCGAGTTAATTGATAAATTTTGAATATTGGTTGTTTTATTGATTCTAATTAGGAACAGAATTGTAAGCGTGCGTTGACAGATATCATCAGCGCTAATTATGAAAGATTTCAATGATGAACAATAATTGTTATTGAATATCGAACGAATAATATATTTCTTTTCGTCACAATAATTACCAGGTGCCGGATAGTAGCAAAATATAATTTTTAATGATTGCAGATTTTTTAAAGATGAAAGTTGTTTCCAGAATGTAAACAAATTATCATTAAAAGAATAGATAAATCTAATGCTAATAGGCGAAGTTGAATCAATGGATTCAGGAATATATTCGAGAAAAAATGTCGTAGTTTATTGGCTTTGTTAAATTTTAAGGATCGAATATTAAGAAAATTCATGGATGATAAAATATTTTTCATAAAACAATCATAAGTACCTCAATTTGTAAAAAATGTAAATTTAACGTTGTTGGATCAATGATCGCATCAATTTTTCTATTTAAACTACGAAATGACTACCATAAATCATTTGATTTGAAATACTCAAAGGCTTCTTGCCAAAGTTCTATGGATAATAGCTCAATTGTACTACAGAATGTACCGTATGACATTCTTTTTTATCTAAAACAGGAATTAACAAGAGAAAATACTAAACAATAAAATATTGTATGGATTTATTACACATTTCGTTGAGAATAATTATAGATTCAATAAAATAAATAGTCTCACTCATGTAACATAAATAACTGCCTACAAGACTACTTGATCATATGAAGATCAAGACACGTACACTTAAATACATATATATTTTTATATATAGAGAGAAAATAGAATGCATGGCAATGGAAGAAAGAACAAAGAAGCTATTCGAATTCGCACGAAAAGATGATTTTCGCTAAATGTAAATGAATGATGAAATGTTAACAGTGACTTGACTTTATTGAGGTTGCTATTCTTTGTTGGTTATCTTTGTAAATAACTAGGATGTGAAGGTGAATAAAGGAAGGACTCATAATACTTTTTCTTCTTATTATCTTATTTTACATAGCATTGATGGGATTATTTCAAATATTTGCCAGGAAGGTTGACCACATATATTCTTAGAATAAATTGTCTTCGTATTGATCCAAATATAGATCAAAAGACCGATCAGTGGCTACACATGATATTGGATATATTAATAAAAGCCAAGTAATGACATACACCTATTCACTAAATTACTGATTAAGTTTATTTTTTATCTTTTTTCAATTGCAGCAAACATTTATTAATTTGGGTCTCATTCTAATAACTATAGTAAAATGTAGTTAGTTGTCAGGCATAAAAGTAAGGTTTCTTTTGAATTCAATTTTATAATAAAGAATGCATTTGAAATTATCTTATTTTTCTCTCATTTTCCGTCTTTCACTGACTGTTAGTTCGACCATAAATATTGAATTAAATCACTTCAATAATATAATCATTTTTGATGATTTACAAATAGACACAGGTAATACTTCTAAATTAGCATGTCGTTCATGTTCTATTGTTCCATTTTACTATCATAGTTGATGGGTTAACCGTTCTTGTAAAATCTAATTGTGTCTATGGTAATGCAACAACAGATAATAACTTTTTGCTTATGTTTAACAAAAATGAAATGCTATTATAGCACATGGTATCCATCATTAAATCACTACTGACTTGCGCAATACTCATAAAAAATACTTCAAATTCTTCAAATATACGTAATATTTTTAGTCAAGCATCTATTCGAGCATTTCTTCACATCAGTAGACTCAATCAATTTGAAGCTTTCACTGCCTTCACACTTTTAGACAATAGTGCTGTTTTAACAAGTCTTTAAGCATTGTAAAAAATAAAAAAAAGAAATACGAAAACTTCAAATAATATTTCTCATTGTCACGTACTGATTCTAAAGATTATTTCCTATCCCTGAACAAAATTTATAAATAATTATTATGAATAAATGGATAGAAAAAAATTTTCACACGGAAAAAACAAAAATATGACTTTTGTTGATCTCCTACGTAAAATGTAAATCTGAGAAATCCATATAATCATCATTGCGATCAGAGTATAGGTGTCAATGGAAATAGATAATTAGAAGATGATTCTAAGACAGTAATTCAGGTATATCCTCTTGTTAATCTACTTCAATTCGTCATATATTCACCAAGCAAATATATGGTATGATATATCTAACGAAAGATACACATTACCATGCAATGTATTTCTATTAAATAAATATTATATTCATTCCAAATTAGATATTTTCCTCTTTAGGTATTGGATTTTTTCTTTGGTGAAGCTAAACATTTCTACAATCTGTGAGTAATACATCATTCATCTCTATGAGCGTGATCTATCAAATAGACAATTTTGAAGATTGTAAAAGAACGACTGAAATTCACTCAAAAGAACTTTCGAATTTATAAGTAGAAAAAGCAAATATTTCTGTAAAAATATTTATCCAATGACGATACTGCATATGTCTGTTCTTTTTTTTCGACTCTAATTCATTAAAACACTGTTAGTTCGTCAATGAGAGACAGGACACATTATAAAAGAAGAAATAGAATATTATAAGAGATAAGAAGAAACAAAAACGGAGACAATAAAAATGAAAGATGGTTGTTATCAGTATCAGTCGTAAATTGTGTTTAAAGAGAATGCAAATTCATGCATTTTAACGTGCCTTATTTGTCGAATGAATAGGTGAGATTATAAAATATTCGAGCTTTTATTGAGAAAAAAAGTAGCTAACATTTCTCGGTGACATATATAAGTAGTCAGTAATGAAAAACTACTAGAAACTGGGCTAAAATTTAAGTATAATATCGTAATGACAACAAACAAATGTTTACTAATTTTTTCTCTTTCAAAACGATCTGTTTCAATGAACTGAATATATGATCAATGAAAGTAATGTTCTAATTATATGTCACTAGAAATCCGTTTAAGAATTTTAAAAAGTACTATATAACTAATTGTTACGTGGAAAAATTTAGCAGACTTCTTATGTCCATATTACGTTATCTATAGCCTTTCCAACTTATTCAAGAGATTTTTTAAAATCAACATACACGTGTTTTATCTATTTTCACTTATCATGTTTCTTATGTAACTATTACTTTCTTGCCTAGTATTCAAATACATTGCGCTGCGCTACAGTCATAAGTCTATTTCAGGAATAGCTCTGTTTAATCGATATAAATCTAAGTGTGATCTTACAAAATGTTTGTCTGTATGTTAGCAGATTCTTATTTTAATAATAGAGTGTGGGTGTGCCTAGTCTTATAAACCTTACATTAAATTTTCATCAATTCTTGCTTGGCGATAAAAATAAAAAGTATTTGTAAAATTAACTATTTATTTTTATAAAGGCTGGATTGCTCTGTTATATTTATGGCCGAGCAAGGGTTTATCTCAATTTAATGTAGGGTTTATTATTCTACGCTTTTCTTTTACAGTGTAGGTGGTTGGGATGAAGAGAAGCCATTTATCTACCTACGCTCACACCCTTTTCATGCAAAATGGTGCTTTGGCTCACTATACGCGTGATGTTCGAGAGTGACTTGAGCAAAAGTTTTCGACAAGAAGGATTGACTGCCGAAATTCGATCGATTGACCTGCAAGGTTGCTTGATCTAATATCGGCGGATTTCTTCTTATGGAAACATCTCATAGAAATCGTATACCAAGGAGAATCTAAGTGTATATTGGATCACAAGTAGTCAATTATTTTAGCATTTCGGAAAAATGAGTCTTAGCTTTGTAAAAAAAAAAGAGTGTGTTTTCGTACTTCGAAGACCGTTACAGTGCATTGATGGTGATGGATATCATTTCGAGCATTTACATTGACTTATTCTCCCAATTTTGTCTGTGTGCATCACTCTGACTTTTCTCGTTGCTACCCGAGGTTACAAACATAAATATATGCATGATTTATTCTGCATTTTTTTCCCACCCGTAAAAAATTTCAATACGTATCGAAGCGAACGTCGACAATTGAAAGCAGTGCTCATTAACGATTATCTTATGAGAAAGAAAAAATAAACTTTGAATACTTCTCTTTCATTGGTAAAAAAAATCAGCTCAATATCTTCGAGCAGAGATGATATGTTTAAATTTTTATCGTAAAAATACATACGATCAGCTCTTGATCTACACAGTGGCGCCGGAAAGCGATCATACACTACGCACAAAGAGCATAAAGACATATTATGATTTAAAATCTTGTATTTCATTCTTTTGAACGATAAGTTGCATCGTTTACAATGTTTTGACTAAGAAGTAAATGAACCTTTGTTAAAACATTTTTAAAATGTGTCTTTCAGTTGAAAAGTGCAGTAAAATATTCAGCCATTTTTTGCACATGGTGTAAAGTCTATTTAAACCGATGTCGAAGCACATCATTTTTAATACTTCTAGTCTGGAGGAGTAAACACATGACATGGTGAACTGATATTTTTCAAGGATAAACTATGGAAACAGAATTACATTTTAGCAAAAACTGAAACCTTATTTTATTGAAATCATCTTTAGATATTAGAAAAACAAAGCTCTCGGTTAGGTGTAAGATCTATTTTGAGTGTCACTGTGCATATATTCTATACATAAATCGCGGACAAAATTGAATTGTAGGTAAAAATAAACTTTGACAGATTTCGTTTTTAATCAGACACAAAACAGCGGTGTAATTAATTTTCTTTTTTCTTTTAAATTAATTTCAATTTTCATTTCCATTAACAGAACGTGGCACGTGCCTGTTACTTTTAAGCAGGCAGAGTATTCATTTGCAATAATTCATATTCTGATGCATAGACGAATGACTTTTGTGACGACATCAGAAAGTTATGTTCAAAAGTATTTTTATGAAGAAGCAGTTATAGGTATTCATTTCTCGAGCATCGAATTCTGAGAGAAGACATTTATTATTCAATCGTAAGGAATATATCAGTTAAAAAGTCTTTCATTGATTTTGGTTGGAACATAGTTCAATAAAAGCAAACAACATAATATATTCATACTCTAAATATCATCTATGAGTCACATCAAATTCCAAGACATATAAAATTGGATAAAAAAAATACTACTCAACTGGGTATAAGCTTAAAGATCCTTTCTTTTTTGTTTTTGGTTGAAGCTTGCTACAATAAATTAGATTTCAATTGAATATAGTGACTGGCGAGCTCTGTAACTTCCTAGATTCAATAAGATTTCAATTAAAGTTAAACATAACTTAATATAAATATATAAAATCAGTTCTATATTCTCAACTTTTTCGATTATCTTTTGTTTTTACATCTATTTGTAGTTCTCGTTATTCGGAATTTCGTCCTTTTAGATTTAAATCTAATGTCAATTGTTTTACTGAGATCAGAAGAAAAATCATAGAATTTCAACTTTTTGATACAGACTACATAAAATGATTTTTTTTGATAAATGATCAAGACAAAAAATTTATTCAAACGAAAAAAAATGAAGGAGCAGCTATATAGTATTGAATCATTCATGAAATATATTCGTTGCATCGGTTACGAAAATAACATCCATAGAAATGTTACTTTGAAATAAATACTATAAAATCTGTCAGTGACGCGTAATTGAGTTTGAGTATTAGAACAGAAGTCTTCGATACATAGATGAACGAATCCAAAAAACTTTGACATTATTATTCTCCTTGACGTAAGCATAAGAAATTTTTCGAAAATATTAGAAAAATATTCTTTACATGAAGGTAATTGTGCAAAGAGAAGACGATAATATGAATGTGTAAATCATAAAAAAGCATGTACATATGAGTCAATCTTTTCACTAATATGTTTTGTAAATAAATGAATCTACTGTGACTGTATTATTTTGCTGATTCAATTTGTAGTGTGGTCTATTTGATTATGCACACGTGTTCTCAACCTTTTCGCATGAAATTTATTTTTCGTCGAACGATAAGTAAAGTTTTTATTCTTTTCATTCTTCACCGATGGTAGCAACACATGTCACTTTTATCTTTGTTTGCTTCACAACTTTTTCTTCTTCTTATATTTCGTCACGTGAAGCTTACACTTAACAGATGAAGATAAAAATATAAATTAAACTACGTCTTTTTTTCATTTTGAAAACTAAAAAAAGACTGTGAAATACATCCGCACATGTGTCAACAACTTGATGTATTCGTTAAAATATTACTTTTGAAGGAGTAATGTCTGCTTTTTTTCAACTGAAATCGAAAACTTTTGTTTTTGTTTCCAGTCTTCAAAGAAGTTATTGTTGAGAAATGCATGTCTTTATGTAAATTAATGATAAGAAACTCGATTGAGAATATTCTTTTCTAGATTTAATTTCTCGAATGACACTTGAATTTCCTTCTTTTCGTGAGAAAAAACTTCCTGGTGATATCAAAATCGTTTGGCCAACAGTGAATTTCCAAAATTCTGTTTTTCTTGATCGAATCGTAGGTTCACTTGTTGGCCTAGCGGTAGGAGATGCACTTGGAGCAAGCGTCGAATTTCGCCCTCAACAATATCTCGCCACCCATCCTCTTAGAGACATGATTGGCGGAGGCACATGGGGTTTACAAGCAGGTCAGTGGACCGATGATACTTCAATGGCTCTATGCCTTGCTTCCTCACTTATTACTCAAAATGGCTTCAATCCTTATGACCAGATGGTTCGTTACAAATGGTGGTATAAATATGGGTATTTATCTTCGACGGGGCAATGTTTCGACATTGGTAACGCAACGCGTACTTCATTGGAAGAGTTTTACGATCGTCAGATGCGACTAAAGAGAGACCTAAGCTGTCAAACCGAATTAGAGGTTGATGAATTGCCCCTAGATTTCATTAATCATGTACAATTTGATGTCAATTGTAGTGCACAAGGCATTGCTGGAAATGGAGCTCTGATGCGTCTTGCCCCTGTACCACTTTTCTTCTACCGAAAACCTGCCGTGGCTGTCGAGTTTTCAGGCCAAAGTGCTCGTCTTACGCATGGCGGTGATGTAGCATTCGATGCATGTCGTTACTATGGAGCTTTGATTGCTGCTGCTGTTAGCGGTGAATCTAAAGAAAATCTAATCAGCAATCAATTTTATGATAGTCATCAAGTTTGGTTTAGTTCGAAGCCTCTTCATGATGACATCATTCGTATCGCCAGAGGATCTTTCAAACGACGAGGGGGTTATAAAGATGGAATTCGAGGCAAAGGACACATTATTTGGGCACTTGAAGCAGCATTGTGGGCATTCTGGAGTACAGATACATTCGAAAAAGGTGCACTCAATGCTGTTAATCTAGGAGATGATACAGATACTACAGCAGCTATTTATGGCCAATTAGCAGGTGCATGCTATGGTTATCGCAATATTCCAACAAAGTGGGTACACAAATTATACGCTAATGAATTAATCAAATGCGTCGCTGAGTGGATACACTACTTGGGCCTTTTAGAGAGTCAACTGTCCGAAGAGGAAAAACGAAATCGCAATGGAAATCATCTATCCGTACCATTAACACATCCTTACTATATGAACACGACAGATTCGAGACAACTAATTCCATCCATTAATGGAAAAAAAATTGGAAAAAACCCACATCATAGGCGTTCCAAGTCTGCTCAGAGGCGTTCAGGCTTCAACAACCTATTTCATGCATGTACTAGAGGGAGTAACACCGATGATTGAACTTTTTTTCGATTCTATCGCTCATAATGGACGATTTATAATATTTAGTGATGGATCTGATTTCCATTAGACATCAACATTAGTGGATATGAATTTCTCTGTTATTTTTGAAAATAATTTATATCAATAAACTGTAAACCAAAAATACTCGAATCTTTCTATTGTATATAATAGGAATCGTCTTTAGTAATCTATTTCAAAACATTTTAGCCGAATAAATAGCTTCAAGTATCGGGTGTCCCAGGGATAATGAGCCTCCCAGTATTTTTAAGATTTCCTGTCTATTATCACTGTAAGTAAAGCTCTCATTATTATCAAAAGATAGCGCTTAAAATTCTCTACAAAACCATAGATGACTAGGCTCAAANTCTAAAATATGTTATACTTAATTTCTTAAACAACGCAATAAAAACGTTACGATTGGTTTCTTTAAAACTCAAATCTAACTTTTGTTTTTTTTTTTGAAAATTTGCTGCTTTCTTCAAATATAATTATTTTAGTTTATGTAAATACTTACACATTTCTAATTTGCTAATGTTGCGTTTCAAAGCTTGATAGTTAACACATTGTGTCATCAAACCAATCTTTTGATTGGCATGACTTTTAACAATGCTATAGAGCGTATCCGTAGTGTAACTATTAAGAATAACAATTGCCAATTGCCATTTTTCTTTACTAGCATCAAGTAAGGTACGATGAATATCATTTTCTCGTGAACTCTTTATTATTAATGATGGATCAGTATGAATTATAAAACCATTGCGTCTTAATAACTGAAAGAACAAATTCAAAATAAAAATTGATAGGCAAAAAAAAAATACAAAAATTTTACTTTTGGTAGTCGATCTTGGAAATCTTCAAGAACATTATTGGTATATTCATCAGGTGTATCGCCAAAATAGATCATTCCCCATGAATGAATTTTGGATGTTGTATAGAACCAATTTCGAATGCGCCATGTACCACAATTGACATATTCAATGACTTCACCTTGACCACGACGACGATATTTTATTTCTGGAGGCGAGAGTACACGTGCTAAATAAAATATAATTCTATAACGTTGTAAGCAAATACTGACTAATCAAGATAGAATACCATTAATTTCAAGCATTTCTTTGTCATGAACATGAATATTCAATTCTTTGAGATAAGGATCTCTCTCATATTGATTGTTACGTAGGATTTTCATGATTTCATTGTAACGGTCTTCTGGTTCAATAATCGTATTTTTGGAAACAGCACCTCGTTGTGATTTATCCAATGGTTTTATTGCACGTTGCCATTCAACTACCTGATGTACAACAAAAAAACAAAATCATCTTCATTTTATTGAAAAAGAATGAATCAATACCGCGACTACTTCCATCGGTAACCAGTTCGGTTTGTTTTGATTTCCCTTTATTCCATTAATGCATGGCAAATGTGGATACATAAGTTTTCTTTTATGTTTTTTTTCAAAATAATCTGCAACACTAATCTCTTTAGATACAGTAGCACCTGGTGTTCCTTCATTGTCTTCATCAATAGAAAACATAATTTCATTGGCAGAACGACCAAATTCATGTAGTCGATAGAAAATTCTGCGACCTGTATGCATTGTTTCAACTAGAAAAAGCAAAAGATTATACAGAAGAAAAATTTAAATCAATCTACTCGATAAATTGCGAATAATTTTTTCAAATGCTTTTTTTTCTCGTTCATTGAAACTTGCAGTAATATCTTTTCGTAAGTATTTGCAAGCAAATTGAACAAAATTGAGTGGCATATAAAAACATGTAAATGTTAAATTGACATTTAATGTTGGTCCTGTTCGTGTGAGGAATAATGATTGATAAAAACCTTTTGCTACACCACGACCATCATCTACAAATGAGCAATAATAGTTGAAAATATGATTTAAAAAAAAAACACTAACGAAGATCATCGAGTTGTCGACGTCGATCGTAAAATTGATTTCGAATGCAGATAAGATCATTTCGAGCACGTTGTTTAAACAATGTTTCAATGGTTCGAACTATCTCCTGTGGACGAACATTCGTCTTCTTTTGAATAAAATCATTTATGCTTTCAATTCTATCTTGACGAACAAGATTTAGTTTGTTCAATTGAAATGTTTTCGTTTCTTCGTCTTTTCTAACTTTTATCTGAATAGGTAACGTCAAATCAGGCAATATTTCTCGTGCATATAATGTTTTTCCTTCGTCGTACCTATGAAGAAAAAAAAACCCACAGTATGAAATAGGTGAACACGTTTGAAAACATGAATAGATTTACCACACAACAGGAAAATCTTTCTTTTCCTTAATAAAGGTTTGTACGACATCCCAACGATCATCTTTACGTGCAGAAAAAGATTTGCCATTATGACCAATCATAACAATATCAATGTCGTACTGATAAACGATAGCATTACCAATGTCAACATGAAAGTGGTTGGTAAAGACTGATATTTGGTCACCTTTTGAACCACCATTATCGGGACGACGAACTGGTGTTAATCCAGCTGAATCAGGTACTGCTGAACATAACTCTCGTCGACGATTTACTTGACGAAAACTTTGAGAACGCGAAGCTTTTGCTGATGCTGTATTAATATGTAAATTTGCCATTGACGCATTCACTATTGAAAATGCACTGGCTGAGCGTTCAATTCCATGTGATGTTCTCTCTGCTAAATTACGTGGTGTAGCAATAGCTCCTGATGTTCTATTGTTATTGTTTTTGGGTATAGTCAACTTTGTATCGACTCGAGCTAAGAAAAAAAAGTAAATTATTTCTAATTTCTAATTATACAATTTACCTTTTCGATTTCCATGTCCTGACATTTTTTATTTGTTTGCGGATCAATTCCTATGAATAGTCAAATTTATGTACTGTTAATATTAAAGCAATAATAAAGGATAATAGATTTTAGAGAATGAAAATTTAAAATACCTTCGTATAGAAAATTTAATAATTATCTTTTTCCGATAAAATTTAAACGATTAAAAATATCTGAAAGTCAAGAAAGAAATTATTAATAATATAATATGTTAAAATATGTGTTTATCAAATGTCGGTATTGTGACTAGCGTTTGATTTAGATAAAAACGCTTGAAATATAATTATAGAAAACTTCTAAATGTGAATATCAGATATATATTTATAAAAACTCATTGGGTATTTCAGTGGGAAAAATTGTGCGTTCTACGCAAAACAATATGACTCATAGAGAAGAGAACGTACTAAAAAGTCCATGTCAATGCAATATAAAAACAAAACAGCGATAGAAACAAAAAAAGGACGAAAAAAAGTGTTGTAAATAGATTAAAAAACAAGATCGAGTGTTTTTGTTTATCTATCTGGTTGATACTCTCCAATATGATGTCATTAATAAAATAATATTTCTTTTTCTTGTTTCAAATACTTTCGAATAGTTTTAGGTATTTTAGAAATGTTAATTTTCTATCAACATTTTATAATTGATCAAGATCTTAAGATGAGAAAGAACTTGAATTGTCAATAATAATTGTTTCAATTTCCCGTATAGAATTCTGCTTGAAAAATAGTTAAAAAAAAAAAGGTTTTTCCAAATAAAATGCAATTGAACATTTAATAAGAAATAACGATCGAAATCGTAATTAGTGTTAAATGAAACATAAATATCATTAAACATGATTGATTTTTATTAATCAATTCGTAAGGGATTGTGAAAAGAAAAGAAGCATCTATCCGATTTTTGTATTTTTCTAAATGAAACAGAACTGATCTTCGAGCACTTTTTCCCATTGGGCAACGCTGAAAGAAATACTTTTTTCAATCGAATAATTTTTATTTCGTGTTTTTTTTATTTCGTTCTGTTATTACTAATAGTGAAAACGATCACGTTACAATCTGTCTATCATGACGTTTTTGGATTTCGTTTTGGTTACATTATTAATACAAGTCAATTTACTGCCGTTCATTGATTTATAATCTTTACTTTTATTTTTTTTTACGTAAAACTCTGTAATATCGTCGAAAATTGAAATTACTCCTAATTAAATTATGTTGATCCTATTTGATTAAAAATTTTTCATACAAAATCATTTGTGATCTCATCATAAAACACACTTTTTGCAATAGGTTTTAATTGTTTATGTATTCGAAATGAAAAATCATTCTAAATAAAAACAAAAAAAAAATAATCGGATATATATCAATTAGATGTACTTTGTTTATTAATTCAGAAGTTTAAAAATAATAAGAACAACAACAACATTGAAGTTCATGATCCATTATTCAGCTTTAATGGTATTTAATTTTGAAATTAGTGTATGAAATCTATCTATAGCGTAATTGATTTTAAAATTCTGATTGAAACATAACTATAGAAATATTTTTATCGTATTCAATTATATATCATGTTGTCATATAATATAAAAAGTTTAGATTTTATGAGGATTTATTGAGTTATATAATCTAAAATAATTATTCTTGAATTTCGTTCATTGTATATTGAGATAAGAACTAAGAAATACTAATCGAAAAGCACTCCATTTCTTTGCTAATTGAGTCATACATAAATTATTATTGTAATAAATTCGCAAGCATGACATACTAATCATTTGTAACTCTCCTTTGAATTTGATCTTTTCAGATTATTTTATTATTTCAACGTGTTTATTGATATCAAGGGTGTGGGTAAGTTTCAGTGTGTATGAAGATAAGGCACCCACGCCTTAGTTCAAAAATTTAGTGTGATATTATTACACTGTATATTCTAACTTTCTTTACTGTTGTCCAGTCAGACAAGGATGTATTTTAACGCGTAAGAATATGCGTACTTTACACTAAAAAGATAGTTTACGGAATTCATTTACCTCAGATTCGCTATATCAACTTTTAAAAAAATTTGGAAGACATAAAAACGCGTTCTTTTATTGATTGTCTCTGACTGGGTACTGGATGGAAATTCAGACGAAAAATTTAAATAAAGAGCACGATTGTGTTACCTGTTGCCAAATGATCGACTAGAAGAGCAATACATTTCTTACTTTATTAATATAAAAGTGGTAATAGCGTACATCTGAAAATAATACCTGCTTCAATTGCTTGCAAAGACTCATAAAGTAAACATCAAATAATAGCATTGAAATGACATAAGTACAAAGTTTAAGTCATGCACGCTCAATATGAAATTTGTTTTGAACAATTTTTAAATAGTTATATAGCTCACAAGCTAAGGGTACAAAAGAATAACCATCTATTTCATATTCAACATCTAGCATTTTATTATAACTGGTTCGATTATTACCAAATTGATGGATAGCTTACTGAGATGGTAACCGGTTGATTTGATAATGAACTAGTTAATCATAACAAAATGTTTTATATAGAATCGACCATATTTGATCCAGACTCGTTTTTGATTATGAACTGATTCGGAGACATTGAGTTTAGAAAAATTCTTTCAGCAATGTTGAAATCAATAAAAAGCATCGCCGACGGAAATAAAAATTTCAACTCAAAAGATTAAAAGAGTTTCAATATCGGAAAAAGACAGTATGTATTCATTACGTCTTAGGAAGGTTGCACGAATCATTTTTGAAAGATAATTAACTCCTCCTTTGTCTTTTTTAAGTATGTTATATAAATTTTAATATAGAAACATAAATGTATAACAATATGTATTATAATTGATGCTTCAAACGTAATACATTCTTCTTCAGAGTTCGATTTCTTTTTAATCTGAAAATAAAACTAGAATTTTCATATGCCATTTCAGTGTCTCTCGTCCGTGTCAAAATAAAATATAATTCTAACGAAGAGAAAACAACAAAAAAGAACGTTCAAACAAGTGTAGACCTATGATTGTTTTCGATCAGAGAAGTGAACTGGTGCCACTATACATCGCACTTTAAGTCGATCATTAAACTTGTAATTGATGAATTCCAGGTCACGTTTGTTAACTGTGCAAGTATACTGAAATAATGCGAACGAAAATTTAATCCTAAGGTAAAAAAACTCAGTTTTCATAAAATGAACTAGTTCATCGAATTGTGAGTTGTCACAGGCTTAACTAGATGTTTGTTCTCATTTAAGAATAAATTTCAACTCTGAAGAAGAACATATTACGTTCAAAATAATATTAGGCAAAAGACAGAAAATGTTGTCCTACTCCCACCTTTAGTCTCAATTCTGAATAGACAGATAATATTTCATTAATTCAATCAATGGAAAAGAATAAAATATTTTTATCAAAACATTTATTCTCTTTCTTTACATCATAACTGTTATCAGGTACTTTTTTCATTGATCTATTTCTTTCACAATAGGGTGTGTGTGAAGTGCGTAGTATCTACATCTACACCCAGGACATTCCAAGATACAAATTTGGTAAGGAATCATTTTCCTTATAGAATCATGAATTAAGATTAGATATATGAGAAATATGTGCCTTATTTCTATATTTTTAGTGTATTGCGATTTGATCAATCGGTTATATACAAATCAAATAAAAATCCAGAAGATTTCGATGTCAAATTGATGCATTTCGAAAGAAATATTCTGATTTCTTTGTCTATCTATTTTCAACAAGAAAAATGGTCGAATTCTTGAGAAATTTTCGAATCTCGAAAAGATCTTGTGTTACATATAATAAAAGGAAAAATTTTTTCGATTTAGTAATTCACAAATACTAGACAGTTTTTGATAAAATGAATAGTACAATAAGGTCTTGCTTTTATTCATACTATTTTTAATTTCTAATGAGTCCATAAAATACCGAAAGTATATTTTGTGAGATTTTGATTAATATCTGAGAAGTTTTAACAATTTATTCAATGATTTGCTTTTCATTATCAGAATACTTTATTGACAATGGTTTGACAACTATACCAATGTTATTATTAGAGGTAAAAATCTTGCAATCATATGTATTACCAGATAATAGACTGAAACTATTTTCAAATTAATGAATTAGTAAAGATAAAAAAATCTGAAAATATTATCGCTTCATATTGAAAAAAGTGAATATCAGTAAAAGACACAAGTTTTTTTTGATTGACTGAAATGAAAATGGCTTAATCACTGATAAAAAGATTTCGAGATAATATTCATTCGACATAGTATTTCTCAGACATTGGACAGCTAAGAAGAACATCATTTTTCTTTGTTCGACTTTGATCTGACTATTTTCTATTGATTATGTCTATTGTCTTAATTGAATCCGATCGAATAGTGTTTCAAGACAATTAATTCGATATAAAATATATTTGATTTCTTGCAATTGTTTTTGTTTTCAATTAATGTTTCTATTCGATCCATACAAATTCAGAAGAGTAATAACTACTAAACGAACTTGTTTTGTGCTTTCATTGAGTTGAAAAATTTTGAAACCAACATTCAAATTTGTATATTCCGAGATCAAAATTTTCTAATTCATCAAACAAATGTGTTAACTGTATCGTAAAATTTAGTAGGGCTATTCTCTTTTCTGAAATTGACAATGTTTTCTATATGCATTTATGTATTAATTTTATACAATGAAATTTCGTAAGTAAGAATGAAAAATTGAATAGATTTTTATCAAATTTTTATTCAATTGAACTAATAATATTTTTTAAAAGTTCATTTGCTCCAAATTCTCCATTTCGTGCTTTTGTTAAACCAAGACGAACAACAACTAATTTCTTGGATGGAATAATAAATAAAGCCTGTCCATCAAAACCACTTGCATAAAACATATCTGTTGGTACATTGAGAAATCGTCGTGTAGACGAATCATTGTTTTTACCTGTATTTAACCAAACCTGAAGTCCATATTCACTATACTGATTAGAACCAGCAAGCGTTGTTGTTTGTTCAATCCAATTTTCAGATAATATGCGTTCATTATTATAAAATCCATTATTTAAATATAATATACCAAAACGTGCCCAATCACGAGCAGTACCCCATGAATACGATGAACCAACAAAAGTACCTGATGCATCAACTTCCATAAGAAAACTATTCATACCAAGTTTATAAAATAATTTTCGGTAAGGAAACGAATGATATTCATTTTCACCGACTGTATGACGAATAATACGTGATAATATATTTGTGTTACCACTAGTATAATAACAATGAGTTCCTGGTTTATATTTTAATGAATGTGAAGCAGCAAATGCAGCCATATCGCTACTATCAAATAACATCTGTGTAACAGCACTTTTTGAATAATAATCTTCTTCAAAATTTAGACCACTAGTTTGCTGTAAGAGATTTTTTATTGTTATGGAATAACGAGGATCATTAGTGTTATTCCATTCGGGTACTGGAGCAGGCTCATCGATATTTAATTTCATATCTTTTACTAAAATACCAATGAGCACACTTATAATACTTTTTGTCATACTCCAACCTAAAAATTTTGATTTTCTTGAAAAACCTGAAGCATATTGTTCTGCAATCAATTTTCCATCGTATACAACAACTACAGCACGTGTACGTATAAGTTTAGTTGGATTTCTTTCAATAAACAAGTTGTTTATTGCATCTTGTAATAGTGTTTGATTGATATTTGATGGAAAATTATTATCATCCATTTTATCACCCATAGGCCACAGTACATCGTCTTGATTTATATTAGGTGGTATAGCTACATTGAATGTTTGTGCACGAATTTGATCTTCTGTTAATTCACTAATTAGTGTTGCACCAAGTCCATGTCGATAAATAGCTTTACGTTGAGCAAAACCAAATAAAGAACTACTTACTGATAAATCACTATAATTTATAGTAAATGTTGCATATTTCATAGGAAACATATTAAGATCTTCGTCAAGTTGTTGTTGTTCACCGTGACCAGCTATAAATAATGATGAACACATAGATTTAGCTCCATAACCATTGATAATAGGCAATAATAACGAATAATAATGAATGCCGTAAGCAAATAGAGCACCAATTAGCAAAAATATGATTTTTAGCATAGACATTCTAGTAAAGTTTTAGCTGTGATTATTTATACTATTTTCGTTGCTAAAATAAGACTTGATACTTTGTTTTATAATCTATAATTATAAATATCAATACTTCCATACTTAAAATTTTATGTAGACCTTGATTTAATGTTTTTATAGTTGTTATCGAATGTAAGATATAAATGTAAAAAGATAAATAAGTAACAGGTAAAAGCATACTTTAATTTCGTAAACGTGTCAAAGTGAAGTGGTGAGAGACAAAGATGTTAGCAGTCGATAATGTGAGTGAAATGTAGCTTATATCCAATGTTTTTTGATCTCGAGCTACACAATTTTCATGCTTTTTTTTGTCAAAGATGGTTCGATATATTCGTAAAGAAAAACAACAAAGTAAAGTGAAATCATCTTTTTTTTTCGAATTCTTTACTTTTTTTTAGTCCATCTTTGGTTTTATGATTAAAAAGAAAAGAACAAGACAATGTTGTTCGTATATCAATATTTGTTTATTATTGATACATATCTTTTGTAAAATGAAAAAAAAATATGCATTTTGTTATTCTTGTAAATATATGGCATGCAAAAATTCATTGTAGTAAACTTTGATATACATTGGTTGTTAAAAATAATGTGTATATGGTAATTGGTAAAATAAACGGAGTAAAAAATCAGGTGAAAATAAAGATGACGAGGATATGGGTGTGGGTGTGATTGCATTGACACTCATCTCAATGACTACACTTCAAAATCATTACTTAATAAAGTTCCAAAGAGGAGAATAAATTATTCGTAAAATTGGATTTCTAGATCTGATATTTGTTTTTAATTTCTTTCTATCCGTAAATCGAGTTATTTTGATGCAATACAATATTCTGGATGAGATAGATTACATAAATAAATAGACAACTAAAGTCATTCGCTTACGAATAATATGCTACAAACGCTTTTCAATAAGTTGCTTCGATTGTTTAACTTCTACTTTCTGTTGCAGTATATTTAAGAAGAATTTCTATCTTGCTCAAAACAGATCTTAATATCCAGAAATCCACTATAACTTTTGAGAATCAATCTTGTGGATAGTTTCGGAGTTTTTAAGTGTCTATTTTGGATTAAATTCATCGTCTCCTATCATGACAAATATCATGAATTGAGACAATGCAAAACAGCTATGTTATTTTTTATTGAATATGAAGTCTTCATTGATAATCATTCTATGTTTTCAACCCATAAGAGATGAATTTAGGTGTCCAAGACTTGATGTCGTTGAATCATTCAGTTTTTTGTATATGCATATTATTTCTCAGAAAGGAGAGATTAATAATAACATCTGCAAGATATTCTGTTAACAGTAGTGTGATAACAAATACATTACTATCTCATTGGTTGCATCATTTTAAAGATCGAAAGCCATTACATGAACTGAAGGAAGCACATCGAAATTGACTAACAACTCCTGGAAACGGATTCATACCTTGTTATCTACAGAATCAGTACACATCATTCCATTGCTCGAACTTAATCAATTCAGATATCGAATGCACGACTCGATAACAATTCATTGGAAGTCATTTGTAGTCATCGTGCTGATCGGATTTCAACATGATGGCTCAATTTATCAAAGACGATAAGTTGAATTGTAATTATTCGAATGTAAAAATTCCGAAGAGTTTTCGTTTATTCTTAAGTTTTCCCTTTTTTTTTCAGAATGTTCAAAATCGAATAATGCCTACTCAATACCTATCAAGAGTGTGCTGATGTCATTTTTCTTAAAACAATAAAACACAATTGATAAAAAGAATTTTTACTTTTCTTTTTAATTTTTGATACACAAATATAAGATTATCACTCTTTGTTTACTGATCATCAATGAAACGTATTACAATGTCGATGAGAAAGTCGTAATAGAGAAAATAAATCACTTATTTCATATCCAATAGTTGTTCATAACCATTTCCCAATACCAAAAAAACTATATGAAAGAAAATATCTTCCACAACCTTGAATTTTTATGAAGATTATCTTTGAAGTAAAAGAAGCAGAATGTTATGTAATCATCTGTTTCGAAGATAATAAGTAGGATGTGGGTGTGAGTGTGTGCGTCTCTTACAGTTCTTCCAAATTCACACTCACACTCACACCCTTACAAGTAAAATATTTACCAGAAGGTGATCTAAAAATTGATTACACATTGCATCAGATAACAGAAATATATTCGTGTATAAGACGGTTCCAAGACATTGTGCATAATCTAGAAAAATGTTTAGTTATGCATTCGAAAAAACTCAATTCTGATTACAAATTTCATGTACCAATTTATGAAGAAGTAGGGTCAACAAGTACGCCAGACGAAGATTTTATTGAAAAACAATTTCAATACTTGACTTATTTGAATAAAATTACTCTTCAAAATCATTATAATACAATTTAAATAGTGCTCATTGATTTGCTTAGATTGTGCCAGTGTCTTCCGAAGACGAACCCTTTAGCACCGTTTCTAATCACATCTGCAGTGTCGGTGATTTTCAGGCATCAAAAAGTACCGTCTTTTTTACAGAAAAACTCTACAAAATTCTATTCCTAATATGTTTGAGTTGCGGTGCATGTGATTCGACTCGCACACATGCGTAAGATAGTTCGTTTTACAAAAATAGAGAATATACTATCATGAGTTTGCCCGAAATTTGAAGTTAATATTGGTATTGTTCATGTACATTCGAGTTAATGTCGAATACTTGCATCTATATTCATTTTAAAAAGTAATGAATGACTGGTTCTTAACTAAGTTTAACATATTGAGTTTATTTGAAAATGATTCTGGTTTGGAAAAAAAAAGACTGACATGTTTCTTGCACTCAAAAAGAAACCGAAAATTCTCGGTCTCTAAAATTATATTCGATTGTAGCCGATACTTTTGGATCATTAGTAATCAAAGCAGTCAAGCGTCCTTTCAGCCATAATTTAAATTCTATACTGAATGATTGTGATGAGTCTTGGTTTTTTTGTAGCCTCAATACAAAATAGCGTAAAAGTTGTTGACTGGAAAAGCCATTTGAAGGTCCATGTTTAGATACCGTAAATTTGTTGAGAATGCATTCAAGATTCGGGTTATATCTTCCACTAATGGTGAGTCACTGTGAAATTTAATCGACAAAAATTGAATTTGCTTTGTTAATATCTCAACAATAAATGATGAATTGAATAAATCCAATGGGTAGTTGTAGGATAGATCAGGTCGATAGGCTTTGGGCATCTTATAGAGAAGACAACACGCTAATGTTTTTGATGGATAACTGAAATTTGTCGGCGCGTGTATGGTAAAATTGAGTCCGGTGATTTTCGGTAAATCAAGAATAGAGTTCATCAAATCAGAATAGATCAAACTAAAGAAAAAAGATTCAGCCGATATGAAAATGGTTTTTCGTGAAAAAATCTTTCAATTTGAACAATATTCACAGATTCAAACTCAATATTTTGCACTAATGTCAATCTCAATTGATAGCAATGTTTCTTGAATAAGTTAGTAGTCATACCTGTTCATCGAATCGTTTTCTATTGGTATTGTTGTCAATTGCGAATGAATTTGTATTGTTTTTACTCTTGGATAATTTTTCCTGTCTCGATTTTTCGATACCGATTGTACATCATTATCATTTAATGTAACCTTCAATCCTGTTCCATTTTCATTGATATCAATCATATTATTTTTTGTATTCATAAACCTTTCCGTGCCGTAAAACTCTGCACAGTATCTTTCATTACGTTCAGCTTGTGAATAGGTATAGATTTCTATAAATGGTGGTTTAGGAACATGATTGTAATCCATAATAACAGGACCGTTTATCCATTTGTTATGATTATTATCGAATGATTGAACGAGTACAGGTGACGGACACTGCTGAATAGCATCATCTCAAGTGAAATAAGTATTACAATTTATATGTACGGACGAATACTGAATAATACGGAACTTACTAGTGACTCGTATATAGAATTGAAGTTTTTCTAATTTTAACAGGTTTGTGGAAATAAACTCGTGCCATATTGTTGATGAAGCAAAGTTCAAATCGAAAGTCCATGTTGAAAATGTTAAATGTTTTAGATTGGGAAATAATTTTAGGACGAAATGAAAGTTCGTTAATGATAAATAATTAAAAGACATGTAAAGACGATTTAAGGATACTAAAATACGAATATACTTAATTTATTTAAGAACGAGCAGAAGACAACCATAGTAGCGGGATCGAATATGAAGAGAGGGCGTGGGATGATACAATTTCCCTGTTTCTATTTGTCAACGAAGTGCACATTGCAGCAGAGACTTCTTACGCCACAACACTCTACGACACCTTACTCTAAGTATCAAGATACACATCTATGAATAAGCACCGTATACTATTCTCTTACAAAAATAATTCTAGGTTCAATGCATGAAGTATAGATTTATGAGTGATATATAACTGAGCAATGTGTCATATGAAATATCTGCTAGAAGATTATAGTAACAGGTGACACATAAATAATCGTAGTCTTTAGTATTTTCAGCTTGATTCCTTGTTTCTACACTTCATTGAGATAAATATTTTGATACATGATTCATCGTGAAATTTTTCACAAAAAATGTACATTGATTCCGTTACTGCAAAATATTGAGTTTTAAAACTACATGAAAAATATTGCAGATCATTAAAACGAAGAAAAAAGGGCTTCAAAACTAGCTTTTAACATAATTTTTACTAAAATTTTGCGACAGAAAAACCTTACATAGCTGTCACCTAGACCTTTACAACTCTGTATTGCAAGTAGGATTTTTCGAAAATTCAATTACGCCTAAGTGTTCCCATGACCATAATAAGTCTTTCTTAAGTTTGTAAACTACGATGATATTTACTAATAAACTGAGTTTTTGAATTGAACCAATAAAATCTAGCCAATGCAAGTTGAGCTTTCACTTCTTTCGAAGACATTGAGTAAGTCTTTATGATCCGATAACTGAAGTTTATAAACGAGCTACCTTTCTTTCATCGTACAACAAAAGCACGGAAAAATTTTGCTTTTTTTCTCGATGAGTACGTACGACAATAGTTGTCATGTCAAATATTTGCATGGAAATCAGTCTCGATCTTCATGTAGGGTAAGATAATATCTTGAACTTTTTAAAAGTTTACCAAATAAGGAGAAAGAGACCGACTAAAAACATTTAAACAGCAATTATCTATGTGCTATTTGTTAGCTATCATCATTCCGAGCATGTTTATTCGATTTTCATAAAACTCTTCTTTTTCTCGTAAAATGCAGTTATTTTTAGCTTCTATCATAGCAGAAACGTGACTTTCTCATGATAAGTATACGTCCACAAGTTGGCATAATTTTGCTCGTTTGCATGTCTGTCAATTTGGAAATCAAATATTTTCATATGCTACAGTTTATATTTCAATTGAATACAAAATATAAGTTCACATTTCTACCAGATCATCCATTTCCTTAATACAAATACACTTCTCTTTTTCTACAAGCACTAAAGAATGATATTTATCGTAGAATGAAGTCTTTTAGTAATCAATATGTATCTCGCAATGACAGGAGTAGGTCATTCGTAAATTATACATTGTTCTAAAACGAAGTTTCTCTTACAGGGCAATTGGAGACATCCTCCATCGCCACAAAGCAGATTATCAATTATTTTTTGATCAATTGACGTTGGATCCTCACGACGTTTATAAAGTATATATACTACCATTCGTTGAACATTTGGATCCACATATTTGATCAATTCTAAGAAATTCGTCATATAGCAACTATTCAATTTTAAATATTCAAGTTCAGCCCATGGATAAATAGTGTTATCATTAAAATGAAATAGAATAGGATCGAATGAATATAAAATCAAGCGTTTTAATGAGCGAATCGAAAATAATGCTGTTGTTATATCAGGGGATTGTATCAATGCATCATAAATATTCAAGTAAGACAAGTTTGTTAACAAATACAATTTCGATAATATTTTATATAAATTAGACAGTCAAATTTGTTAGTTTAAACTTCAGATAAATATAAATACATACCAAGGTTCTCTATGGATGGTTGCGAAATAGTTAATGCTCTCAAATTCTTGAAAAGACTCATATCAACATGTCGATTGAACAATGTCAGACTATCATATTCGTCGCATAATTTCAAACTGTAGATTTGAGATAGAAATGGTTGCTGATTGGAACAGTAATAGTCAAACGCATATTTCAACATTGATAAATCCAATTTAAATTTTTCTGAATAAAAAATTGTATTTAGACGTAAATTCAAATTGTAGAAGGCACGTTGTAAATCAATGAGTGGTAGAAATTGACATATGTAGAGCAATAATTCATTTGGTAAGTCTTAGAATCTCAATTTTGATTAAAATGTACCGACCTAAAAATATGAAGTGAAAACAGAGTTATAGATGGCATCAAATTAATAGTAAGTAGTTTCATCAATAAAATTGATCTAGAGAGATCATATAATAATCTTATTATTATTATGCTAATTGTACTTCGAACTCGGCAACTTCGAATATTTTTTTAGCATAGTAATTTATCGGTTTGTATAAATTTTCTTGGTTATTCGATTACTAAAACAGAGCTCGACCTGATTGGTTGATGCAAACTGCAGTGGTATTGCATACGAGATTTTTTGAGAGAGTCGATAAATAAATAGTTCATGAATCGAAAATGAGTATTTTCAACATGTAAGAGGAACTTAGTCTGCAGTAGACTTTCTAATTATCAGACCATCGCTCAATCTCACATTTTCGGGACTCAAAGATCGCATAACTTACTTTTAATTCATCCATTCTGACTCTTGTCAGACAATGCCGTTCTCATTTGGAAATGAACGAGCAAGAAAAAAAACAGAACAACTAAAAAATTTATGGCGTTTGTTCCAGATTGGTAGAATTACTTTGAATAAATACATAACAAACTTATCTTGCTTTGTTGGTGAATCAACAATAACAAAAAAAAGAAAAACAAAGAAAATCAAAATCCTGCAATTACATGTGAAGATCATCATGTTGGTGACAAAAATGGTGATTAATTTATTTTACTTTATCTTAGAATTTTTTTATGTATCTATTCATATTCAAATTTTTTTTGATTGGCTAGTATAGTAAATTATATTAGAAAAAAATGAATATTATTATGTAGGTCTTTTTTCTGATATTTCGTTTTTGTTTGTTTACTTTCTAATGTTATTGTTTTTGTTCACAAATTTTCTTTACCTGTATTCTTTTTTTGCATATTGTTGATGCTAATTTAAGAAAATAAAATTACAGATAGTCTGTTATAGGACATCCAGCTCTTTCTAATTAATTATTTGTTCATTGTTTGTGAAATAAAGAAAGCCACATTCTAACATATATTGTGAATGTAGTTGAGAAGTATATTGTCATATTGCCGGTGGAAAGTCGACAATAAAACAAAAATATAAATCACACAAGCTGTCCAAATTCTGATGGAAAATCAACAACAAAATTCCCAGCAAAAAAATGTTGTCGTAATTCCATAAGAATTTTGACAATTGTAGAAATTTGCCAACGTTGTCCAGATTCTAGTAGAATTTCGACATGTTTCAAAATTTTACTACAATTTGGACATTGTCAAAATTCAGATGGCGAAATTCTTTTTGTCGAAATTCCATAGAACCCGTTAAAGTGATATATCATACTGATAGTAAAGTGAGCATGTACCATCGCAAAACTTCGAGAGTCAATGGAGATTAGGATCCAACTGAATTGTGTTCAACCGCTTCCAATCAGAAAAACCTAAATGTTCACTGTGCGGATCCTGTAGTTGAATTCTCCAAATTTCGACGAAAATCGAACATAGATCGGGATTACAAAATGCAATTACCATATACATGCTTACACTGTGTTGTTGTTTTCAGATCGAAATCGGTAGTTTTATCATATATTTTGGCGAATTCCGATGATTATCTACTGAAAAGAATAGGGTAATAATTTTAAATGATCGAAAAACATCTGCAGACTTCTCGATTCGAATTGCTACTTCGAAGTTTTATTCATTTCCTAGATTTGTTATGTCAGAGCTGACCTGTATGTGTATGTTTAAATGTGAAGATTTCCATTGAATAACTTACTTATATAGGTCTTGTATTCCATACTAAACTTTGAATGATTAACAATCATGTTTCAACTAGAACAAAGGCAGATTGTCGCTTGTGACTTTATATCGCCATTATTTGATTTATTCGATAGGTTCTCATTTGAGAAGCAACCAGTGCCATTGTCATCATCATCAATGTAATCACTTTCATCGACATATAGAATATCGGGTTTTACACTGATGTCAAATTTTCGTTTTGTATCAAGAACTGAGAGCCACTCTTTTAGACTATCAGCATTAATAAATTCAGTAAGTGCTCTTCGGTTCGATTGCACAGTAAATGTAGAGACGTGATGATGAATAGACTCAGTAATATTTTCAATTATTTCAATCGATAGTGGATTAAGAATAGATTCTATAATAGCTATGTCTGATTCATAAGCTCGTTTTAATGAGATATCTATCCCTTGTAACTGTCGTCTTAGATTCTGCATCCAACGAAGCTTGTTAAAATCTAGAAGACATAATTTATCGTTATAATTGGATGCTACGAAACATCGAAAAAAAACACTTATACCAAAGATATTATTGCACTGGATCAGTAGAATCTGTTCCCCTTGTGATGAGAGATCGATTACCTTGTACGAATATGGGTTAATTAAAACACAAATATAATTTGAAAATTTCTCTTCTGTAATTGGACCACGTTTAGAATCTATTGTCGATTTGAGTACAAAACTTCGTTGATCGATTAATCGGTTTGTTCTTTTAAATTTCAAATGAACATCCCGATACGGAATAGGAGAGATTAAGAGAAGATTGTCTACGACTGTTAAACAAAATAGTATAGAAACTTGTTGACAAAGTACTTACAATTCTACTCTTGAAATAAGAGCGTATATTGTTTAAAATATTCATTTTGTTTTGGACCGAATATGTTTTTGACAGGTAGACATTGCTGTTTTAAGAAGTTCACGATTTCTTCAATTGTGATATCGTGAACACAAGATTTTGATGGAAAACTGATATCGACTTGATAGTTCATGTTGAATACGAACGAAAAAACTCCACGTGGATGTGTATTATCTTCACCAAATGCTCTATAACACTTGTTACGTCCTGTTTTTGGCCGTGAATGAATATGTTTACTTAGCTCGAAAACTGGTTGAATAAGTTTTGACTGTACTGAAGATGATGCCATATCTGGTAGTTTAGAAAAAATCGACGAAGCAGCTGAAGCCTACATAGACAAGTTCATTCTTCATAATATATAAAAGAAAATATTACCTTGGATGAATCATGAGACAATTGTGTATTAAGTCGGATGAAACGAACAAGTATTATTGGATTTATATCTTCACAGTGAACCTGTTCAACAATAGGACGATAATTTCCACAAGTAAAATCATGTGGAAATCGACAATCTTTAACGTTACAAGAGCCAAAGCGACGACACAAATGAAGTTCATTGCATTCTCCCATTTCAAAATTACATTTTCCAACAAGAAAATCTCTGCATGTTTATCTAAGACATATGATAAATCACAATAATAATAAAAATAAGATAAAATAAACTTACTCTTGGTTCCATCTGAATGAAAAAGATGTTTGCATGATTATATCGAAACAGAAAAGGAATGATCCTGACATTTGTACAACACGACATATTTCTTCCGCTGAACAAGTTTTCCCACGATTTCTAATAGCAGTACTCAACTCTTTGTCGCTGAGTTCTTTTTCATTGCGCTCGAGAAATATTGACATAATTTCGTTTACATAATTAACCACCTTTATTCATAAAACGTTTAGTAAGATGTATATTAAAGTATAATAGAGTCCAAAAATACGTAACAGAACATGTGATTATATAAGCAACATTTGGCGTCTTCGTAAGAAAGAACTGAAAACAAAAGTCACCAGAGACCTTTTACAACAAACATGACTCATTATAAACATTCTAAAAAAATGCTGTCAACTGCCCCTCAATATCTGAGAGCAAATGATAAAACTAACTAAATGTTTTTTTTCAGATCGGTTTTGTTGGTTGTTCTGAACAAAGAAAATAATCGAAGTATCTTTAAACTGAGTGCTGTTTAAAAATCATGATTTTTCTTGTTATTTCTATTAATAACATGATAAAAGAATAATAATGATGTGAGTGTGCTTTTGTTCGAGTCTCGTAAGCGAATACCCGCATTTACACCATCAAATCATGAAATCTTTTTTTGCTGATTTTTTAAGTCACTGGATAGGTATCCATTGGGGTGTGAGTGTAAAACCCACCCACATCGCTACCACGATTGTGGTGATGGATTATGTTATGCTAGCTTCACATAGGCGCTCATTGTTAGCTTATTTTATCTTGTATTCTTTTGTCTTATTCATCAGTCGCTTCTATTCAAACACGGTCAACAACGTAAGATAAAAACACCTGAAGCACATAAATTGTTTTGCAACAAGCAGTCGTTCGTTTTATTGTGAAACCCATTGCTGGGTGCGGGTGGGTGTAAGTTTTATCTTTAACAACACCTACACCCACATCCACACCCTCATTTTCAATGTCACTAAGAAAATCAATACATTCGTCAACGTCTGTAAATGTGGTGTCTATTCCTAATATATTACGTAGATGCTGTACTGGTTGTTTTATATTTGTCTTTGAACTCATCGAAATTGGCATTAAGCCAGATCAGAAGAAAGTTTTGTAGCACTCGACGCATAGGTTGAGGCAGTACAGTGGCAGCAGGATGGTTCGTGTTAGTAATAGTGGTAGCGCTAGGCATTGCTACTGCACCGCTAATAGCAGTTGTTGTCAAATTTTGTTTGCTCATGACGAATGGATGAATCAATGAACACAATTAGTGAAACGTCGTCACCCTATATGTAGATAATTCTCTGTACAGCAAGCAAGAAACAATGAAAAACAACCAAGTAAGCAAAAAATTGCTGAAGACGGGAGACATCATTAGTCTGAAATATCGAAAATACCTGTCGTGACTAGTTATCCGAACAAGAAAGTCCTGCAACTACTTCTAAACTTGTCTAGAATGTTCTTGAACCTCGACATATCTAGTCCATTGGTCTCTCTAACACGTGAAGGTTAGTCTGTAACACAGAAAAAGAATAAAAGACGCAGACAAAAGGTGGATTTTGAACATCTGGCCTATCTGTTTTCAATACTTGACGAGTGTTCTGATGTCACATCATCTTTTATGACTAGACTAACGTCAGTTTTGACAGTCCGTATAACAGACAGACAGATACTTATCAATTTGCTAGACGATCGAAACTGGTCGAGAATGAGTGAAGGATGCATATGTGAGCATTAATACAGAAAAGTCCCCTTCAATCTTTAAATACTACGAATATTTTTCGTTGCACGACAATTCTATTTAACTTTAAATATGGACCCTGATTAGTTTAATTTATGAATCAATTAAGATTGCATGAACCTATACTAGTTCTAACATTGAAATGGACTAACTCAAGTTAAAATAAAATAAGATCATAGTACTTATATACAGTATCTTTTCCTCAATTTAAAAGATTAATTATTTATCATGCACATGATATTTGTTCGTATTCATTAGTGTTTACTAACAACTTCATGAAAATACTTTTTTAATTGAAAAATAACCTTATTCGATCGTATATATAAAAATTGGTATTAAAATACAAATTTAAACAAATATTTGAATAGAATTCAACTAAATAGCGTCTGCAGATATTTACCGAAATGTAGAAGTTCACTTTCGATTATACGATTCAACCTTTATCTTATAATAAATTTAGATTTAAACTCCTCTAGGTTAGTCTAGGAAACCTTACTATAGCGTGTCATGTTG
This sequence comes from Rotaria sp. Silwood2, assembly GCA_905329745.1. Taxonomy (NCBI): domain Eukaryota; kingdom Metazoa; phylum Rotifera; class Eurotatoria; order Philodinida; family Philodinidae; genus Rotaria; species Rotaria sp. Silwood2. Next base: position 472,326 of record CAJNSZ010000055.1, on the reverse strand, counting down.
AAACGATCTGTCTAATCTTCGTTACAAAAGTTTTCGTCCAGAATGAGTTTACACTTTCGATAGTGATTTCATATTTGACCGACACTAAAGTAGTCCTACGCAGATCTTTCCCTCGAACAAGAATAGATAAAACATATATGCTGATGCTCGTCAGTGATAGATTCATGATTGGATTCGAGAACACACCAGGCCTTCAACTTGTTCTCAAATATAACTTTTTGAAAAAAAGACTAGGCACATCCAACCGAAATGACTAGAAAGGTTGCAAAATGTTAACAGCTAGCATAGATTTTGAACACATAATTTCCATGTAAGAAAAAAAAGGAACAAATCAGATTTTAATCGAGATTTTTCTCTTTTTTCTACATCAGAATTATCCGCCTTATCGTTTATAAATTAGTATAATATTAAATAAAACTAATATTGTACTGAAGTCAGTTATAAGGAAATTGTCACCACTATTATAGTGAAACAAGACCCAAATTCTAACCACTTTTAATTTTGATTATGTTCGTAATTTGTTAATAATAAAAGCATAATCTACATGCATCTTCTATGGTTTCAATGATATGAGAGCATTTGATCGCTATGCGGTCAAACACTCTGATCTTATGAAAGATAATAACTGCCTGGTCATTCTGGCCTCTATCCATTGTATCCTTTCTTCTGATTTCTAGTATATAATCTTGAGGGTGTGGATGTGAGTGTGAGTGAACATACAACATATATCTACACTCACACACCCACACCCCTTTTTTGATAACACCATGCGAGAAAGAAATATGATCAATCACATGTTCGATATTGTCCCTTTTTTACTCTTCCGTCTTTTGCAAACATGAATCGATCCTTTCTACGGAACAGAAGACCTTCATACAAATAAAAAGAACAAAATGTATTTGTAAAATATGAGTAGTGATGCTTGATGAAAAGGAAATCTACATTATTGATTATGAGCGCACCTGTAATGTCGATACGAATACAACCGCTGTCGACAGACCTGTCAGCGATCGATAACATTTCCATCATCAATTAGAGTGATGTGAGACGGCTCTACGTCCATGTCATTCGTCGCCTGGTTCGAAAGCTCGATCGAAGATTGCTTCCTTTTCTTGTTCTTCTGGAAATTGGTTCTGTCCTCAATCGAGCGAGCATCGGTATGTGTTTTTGACTTGAATTATTCATCATTAATAATATTCTTCTAGGTCTCACTAAACTGATGGGTATTAAAACCGATCTGCATATGTCAGAGTCAGAAAGTAGTTGGGATTTTACACTCTATTATATTTCGCGTGTAAGAAAATCCCGTTATTACATTTCAATGTGTTTCAATATGACTTTTGACGGTAGGTTCTCTTTATAATTCCGAGCAATCTTCTCCTGCACTTTATCGGTTCGACTCGTTATCTGGCATTGAGTATGCTTGGGTGGGGCAGCCTTACGGCCGGTATGGCTTTTGTAACTAATGCTCAACAACTAATCATTGTCCGCTTTCTCCTGGTAAGTTAATTTAGAGGTTTCATCTGAGAATAAATCAATTGCAAAATGTCATTGAAGGGAGTGGCAGAAGCAGGCTATTTTCCTTGTATGATCATTTATTTCTCTCTTTGGTACTGTAAAAGAGACCAAACCATGAGAATAACTGTTCTGTATAGTGGAGCTATTGTTTCCCGTGCTCTCGCTGGCGTTCTGGTACGTATTTGTCGATGTCATCAGAGACCAGCTACTTTCACTTTATAAAACCTATTATTGGCATTAATCTAGGCTTATGGTATGGAAACAATGGCAGGCATTGGTGGTCTAAAAAGTTCGCAATGAATGATTTTGCTCGAAAGTTCACCGATCATCCCGCTCGGAATTGTTACCTATCTTTTCCTTGACAATGTACCCAATGCAGTTCAGTGTAAGAGTTTAAAAGAGAATTGAACGCAACCAAAACCGTTGTTGATAATTTAGGGCTGAAGAATATTGAGAAGCAGATATTGGCAAATCTTCTTCGAAATGATGCTGGTATAACCGATCGTAATCTCACATCAATTACTCGACTTTCATGGCGAGAAGTTTGTTATGTTTTTGTCGATTGGCGAATCTATCTCTATGGCCTGATTGATTGTGGCAATGCGGCTGTCACTCTATCTTTGACAACATTTCTTACCACACTGATGGAAAATATGGGTTACTCTAAAACTGAAGCAAGCTTAATGATAGCACCACCTAATGTTGTCGCATGTATTTGCTATTTGCTGGCCATCTATTCGTCGTCACGTCGAAATGAACATGGCTATCATATTGCGTTTTGTCTATCGATTGGTTTATTGGGATGTATCCTAATGCTCACTCTGTTCGATAAAGGTAAAGTGGCAATTTTTGTCAGTACTACCGTTACTTTTTGTGGTATATTTTTTACATGTCCTTTACTGGTCTCTTGGTTAACAAATAATGCTGGTGGTCATACAAATGAAGCAATGGCGATTAGTTTCGTTATCCGTATCGGTGAAATGAGTGGCATTGTCACACCTCTGGTCAGAATTCGGCGTGTTATAACTTATGGAATAACTTCTGAAGTCGATTTGTAACATTTCAATGACTTTAAAAGAGTATTTGTAGCAATATTTTGTTCGTAGATATAAAGAGAAGATGATAAGCCGGCCTATCGACGCGGTCATGTTATCTGTAGTGGAATGCTGGCTGTCAGTTGGATTCTTACCATTATTATGCGCAAGTGTTTACTAAAAGAAAATAATCGACGAACAAATTTATCATTGAAGGACTATCAACATGACGTAGCTGTCAAATAAACCTGTGATCGAGTAAGTTCATGTTTGATTTTCTCAAATTATTATATTGTTGTGTTATTATCTTTAGCATTCCCACGTACTCTATGTGTTGTGACACGGAAACATTTTATATCTATCAGAATGGGCATGGAAATCAAATATTTTCTCAATGAACTCATTACATTTCGTCTTATAGTTTTTGAGCAATAAACAAATGTCAACCATGAAACGAATACGAAAAATTTTCTTCCGAGGAAGTGATACATTATATTTGCTTAAGGATTTGAGTCTGTAATAAAAGGACACAGAACCGTTTAATGTTTGCGTTGTTCTCGATTCTAACTCTAACCGGTGACAGAAAAGAAAAACATGAAGATTAAATGCAAAAGCGATAAAGAAAAAAGCGCTGTCATCATTCGATCGCCATTCCTGTTCTATGCGCCTGGCGCAAAATAACGCGTGCAGCAAAAGAAATGGTTCTCGCAATATTTTTACAATATCTCAATCTGCTCTCGCTATTTTGAAATAAATTTTTTTATCAAAAGATTCAGCTTTTAGGTCTCTACAATACTGGATATTTCTATTAATGAAAGAATGCTGCCTAGTTTTCTTACGCGGAATGCCAAAAAAGTATTTGAATATATGGAACTTTCCACTGTAGCATTTTTTGCAAAAGTGTGTTATCACACTTATTAAGAGAGCACCCACGAGCCCATCGAGCATGGTGCTAGATATCGAAGCACTCGTCAAAATTTAGTTTTCTGATTTGATATTCTCATCTTATTCAGCATTATCTNAAGATTATCTGATGAAAATCATGCAAAAGAAATGAAATCAATGCAGTAATTTCAGTTTTTCTAGAATAAACAATTTAAAGCAATGAAAATGATACAAAGATAATGAAACTATCTGGATGAGTTTGATTTTTGCAAAATAATTACAGTAACGAAATTTTTTTGATGAAAAGTTTGAAAATAATCATTTAAATGAAATTTTTTTCATTTTTTTACTCCCTGGGCAGTCTTGGTTGTAGTCTTCGTTAGTATAAAAATATGCTGCTTTTCATGATTGGTTATTAAAAAAAGAAAACATGATTTCATGCTGATAAATGATTAAATATGAACAAATCTTGTGAAAAATATCATATTGCTCCAAGGGGAGGAAAAGCGCGAGTTGTCGTACTTGAGCGTACTCCCTGTACTCCCGATCTATCGTGAAGTTTTCTTGTCAAACTTTTCTCTTATTTCAACACCTCTAGTGGCCAGCATCCCGATGTAGTAGTTGGAGTACAACCTGCATAACTCTGTGAGACGCCAGAATCTAAATACTTCACCATACTTCCAGATTTGATAAAATGTGAAGTACGATGAAGTATATGGACTCTGGCATTTCACAGAGTTATGCAGGTTGTACTCCAACTACTATATCGAAATCAGAATGCTGACCGCTAGAGACATTGAAATAAGAGAAAAGTTTGACAAGAAAACTTCACGATAGCTCACAGTACGCTGAAGTACGACAACTCGCGCTTCTCCTTTGTACTGCTCCGTATTTTGAATTCCTTATCCTATTGCACAGGTTTTCCTTTATCTTCTAAATTTTTAGATGATAGAGCTTAATAAATGATCTAGTGGTCCAACTTTGACATTGCGACCAAACACTTTTCATAAAACATTATGAAGATGAAAACGGATTATTAAAAAAGGCTCATTTTTGCATTGAAATCGTCGTTTTTTATTTCAGGATAATTCTTTTTTCGACGCAAGAAGCTTGGGTTCGTAGAGAACTCGAAATTCTGAGTTAAAAAAAGTATTTTCTGTTCATAGATGTCATAATACCCTAACGCAGGGTATCGAGACATTCGCGTCAAATTATCCAGATAGCAAGCAAGCAGACTAAATTTGGTGTAACGAAGTCGTTACCTAACATATGTGCTACCCCCGAAATTCTTAGGAATTTGAATGTATTTGATGTAACGTTGTTATTACGTCATCAACTAGGATAACGACTTCGTTACACCAAATTCACTAAAATTCGTCAGAATTTCGGAGGTAGCACATATTTTGGGTAAGTGTAATCTACAATGAATTCAGTGTATATCTTCTGTGATATTTGTCGATACCCGGGGTAACGGTATTTTGATTTTGACATCGCTCTTTCTGTTAATATTTAACATACAGTTATTTCATAGGGGGTCTCTCAATGAAAAATGGGGCCCAGATAATGGTCATAACTTCATGGGGAAGAAAGACGTTTTAATAGTTCTTATTATGATATTCGTAATCAGTAGCTATACACCAATGTACAAGAACATCTAGTTTTGTCTCATTGAAAAAGAAATTTCCTTTTCCATGATAGCCGGGCTGTATCCCAACAGCGAAAATTGCCAATGTTGTTTTCTGAGGCATAAGATTGAAATAAATGGCCAGAAGGGGTATCTTATTCTAACGTAATAGAAATAAATTAATTCTACACAAGTTATCAAAATCAGCTTTTTCTACGCACCTCCTTTCTATAACATACTTCTGACGATCGGCAAAGATTTCACAAAATTCCGTGGGAGTTCATGGAATTCCAAGGAACCTCATGGGACTCCATGGAATTGGAGGCTGCTGTTTTCCCTTGCTCTCCAGCCGGCATCGCTCTTTCTCTCCTCCCTCTCCTCCCTCTTCCTCTCTCTCTCTCTCACATACACACACACTTAGGACGAAGGTGAGCAATCGGATCCTATCGGGTCTTCTTAATACTGACAGAATTCTACCGGAAGTAACAGGGAATCCAGTGACGCGGATTCCAATAAAATCCGACTGAATCTGACTAAGTTTTGACTGAATTCGATCGATTTCGTCGTATTCCGACAAAACCCAGTGAAATCCGGATCGGAATTCAGGTCACTGGATTTTTTGACATGGAAGAACACCTTTAGAAGTAATGTTCATGTACTCTGAAAGTTCGAAGGGCTCTTAATTATCCTATACATTTATGTAATATTTTTTATGTGCCCAAACATACATATATCGAGTATAGTGAAAATATTCCTATGGTCAGGTTTCTATGGGTGGCATTTTGTTACTATATTTTCAGTTAGTCTTTGAAAACGACTATATTACTAAAGAAATGCCTTTAAAAAGCAGAATTGTATCTTCTAATAGCGAATGAAACTCTGTATCATTTTGTAGCAATATGAAGCTTTTGGACTTTTAATAATTTCTTGATTAATGTGTCGAATAATGTCGAGAAAGCCGCATATGTTATTCATATGAGTGTTCCAAATTTTTTCAAGTAAGATTTTAGAATATTATTCTAAGATCACAGATAAATGACATCGTTGTTTATCTATTAAGTAGTATTATGTTCAGAGCAATCTTTTAGAATTGTCGGCATAGATTTTTATGAAACATATATTTGCAATAAAGAAAATATCTTTTCAATTCGTATAAGTCAATCGATAGTAAAAATAGCATTAACTTACGAAAAAAATTCCAATGAAAGAACATCCATTATTTTTTGTTGATCACTACTTATATATAATGCTCTTTAAGGTAGTGCTGCCGTGGTCGAGGGGAGGAAGGTGACGGAGTGTAACCCCCCTCCCCCCAATAATCGAAAATTCATTGTTTTCATCATTGAAAAAGGGTGTGTGTAGAAGTAGCTTTATATAAAATCGATAGTATCTCAGAGGAAAGATGTATTTACACGCCTCAATAATCGGAATCTCTTTGTTTTAATTAGTTAACAAATTAAAAGCAGCTAGAATTCTATTTAAAACAGAACGTCTTGGAGGAGAAATAATCCCCCCTCAGCAAAGTTCGAATGATCGGGGTAGCCCTGCTTTGAGAAAATGTATTATTCTGTTCTCTTGATTGGTCGAACATACAAAATATAATAACTGAAAGATTATAATTGTAAAAAGTAATGAGTTGCCTAATTCGAGTTCCAACATAAATGTGTACCGAGCCGTATGATATGAATTCTAACATAACTGATATATTTAACTTCGGAATAGATTTAGTTTTCTTCTTAGGTTTTGTAAGCCATGGCTGTCAGTGGGAGAGAGAGAGGAGAGCGAGGGGAGAGATAAGGGACCAATGGGAGTGAGAAAAAGGGTAACGAGGAACGGTGAACAGTATTTCTTTGTACTTCCTCGTACTTCACTGGTACTTTCTCGTACTTCAGTCGTACTTCAAAAATTTGCTGAAGTAGATGAAGTCTCGCTTTTCCCCCTTGGATCACTGTCATCTGCAAATCTTAAATTCTGGACAAATGTTCCACTGACATTGACTCCATTGTTTATTGATGTTGTTTTGTCTATTATTCTTTCCAAATATGCAATGAACAGAAGTGGTGACAAGGGATCACCTTGTCTGGTTCCAACACTTGTTTTGGAACCATTCACCAATATGCATGCCTATTCGGACTGCCGATCGAGATTTTCCACAAATTTTTTCTAGTAGTATAACCACCTTGTTGTCCACACCATACGATCTAAGAACAGCCCATATGATCCTGTGTTTGATTGTATCGGATGTTTTTTGAAAGTCAATGAAACAGTTGTAAATTTTCTTACCGTTACGTTTCTCTTTTTCTGCTAGAAGTCTGAGTATCAAAATTTGGTGAACTGTGCTTCTGTCTTTTCTGAATCCAGCCTGTTTTTCTGACAGATATGGATCAAGATGATGCTTCAGTCTGTTTAGCAGCACCATTAGTAGAACTTTCCCTGTGTGATTGATTAGAGATATTGTTCTGTAATTCGAGCATTCACTGAGATCTCCTTTTTTAGGGATTGGTATCAAGATTAATCTTCCTCATTCATCTGGAATGGTTTCCTCTTTCCATGCTCTGTTGCACAATTCATAAATTTTGTGGGTTAGTTGTTGTCCTCCAGCTTGAAGTATTTCGGCTGTGATATCGTCGATTCTTGGACTTTTGTTTTTCTTGAGTTTGCTTATTGCATCTTGTATTTCACCATATAGTATGCCATTGGGATCATTGTCTTATGGAGGAGTTATATTTTCAAGTTCTTTTGCCATTTTTTCTGCATCATCTTTGTCTTCATACAATCCACTGCAGTACTGTGTCCACCATTGCATTATACCTTCTTTTGATTGTACTGTTGTGCCATCATGGTTTCTTATGGTAGTTGATTTTGGTAGGTATTTCTGTTTTAACAGTTTCATCAAGTTGTATGCTTGCTTGCTGTTACCAACTTGTAATCCTTTTTCAATTTTTTCACATTGATCTTGTATCCATTTGTCCTTATCTTGTCTTGCTGATTTTTTCACTTTGTTGCATAGATTTTTGTACTTTTCGCTGAGTTCCGGAGAGAGATGTTTTACTTGTCTTGCCTTTCGTTTTTCATCTGCCAAATTCAATGTTTGAAGAGAAATTCAGGGTTTCTTTGCTACTTTATGAGTAGTTATACTTGTCTGAAATGCTTCTTTGATTGCTTTTTCAATTTGTAATACATCTTCCTCTAGGGTGTATGTTGTTTAGGTTGTTTTTCAGTTTTGTTTGGTAAGATTTCCGTATTGTTTGATCATTGAGCTGGTTCATGTCGGGTAGATAATTTTGTTTTGGTTTGTTGTGTAGGTTTTTCAATCTTAGTTNATTCATAAATTTTGTGGGTTAGTTGTTGTCCTCCAGCTTGAAGTATTTCGGCTGTGATATCGTCGATTCTTGGACTTTTGTTTTTCTTGAGTTTGCTTATTGCATCTTGTATTTCACCATATAGTATGCCATTGGGATCATTGTCTTATGGAGGAGTTATATTTTCAAGTTCTTTTGCCATTTTTTCTGCATCATCTTTGTCTTCATACAATCCACTGCAATACTGTGTCCACCATTGCATTATACCTTCTTTTGATTGTACTGTTGTGTCATCATGGTTTCTTATGGTAGTTGATTTTGGTAGGTATTTCTGTTTTAACAGTTTCACCAAGTTGTATGCTTGCTTGCTGTTACCAACTTGTAATCCTTTTTCAATTTTTTCACATTGATCTTGAATCCATTTGTCCTTGTCTTGTCTTGCTGATTTTTTCACTTTGTTGCATAGATTTTTGTACTTTTCGCTGAGTTCCGGAGAGAGATGTTTTACTTGTCTTGCCTTTCGTGTTTCATCTGCCAAATTCAATGTTTGAAGAGAAATTCAGGGTTTCTTTGCTACTTTATGAGTAGTTATACTTGTCTGAAATGCTTCTTTGATTGCTTTTTCAATTTGTAATGCATGTTCCTCTAGGGTGCATGTTGTTTAGGTTGTTTTTCAGTTTTGTTTGGTAAGATTTCCTTATTGTTTGATCATTGAGCTGGTTCATGTCGGGTCGATAATTTTGTTTTGGTTTGTTGTGTAGGTTTTTCAATCTTAGTTTGATATTGCACAAAACTAAGGAATGGTCAGAGCTTATGTCAGCTCCTTGAAACGTTCTACAGTTGATGACAGATGTTTTCCAGCGTTTTGTACGATGATCAGGTCAATCATGTTCTTGTGCACGCCGTTTGGTGATTCCCATGTTCATTTTTGATTTGGTTTTTGTTGAAATATTGTATTACAAATGAATAAATTATGTAGCGTTGCAAACTCTGGTAAATGCTCACAACGTTCATTTCTTGTCCCAAACCCATATCTACCCATGGCGGATCCCCAGCCTGTGTTGTCGTCATCCACCTTTGCATTCCAATCACCAGTTATGATAAGTATATCTTTTTTTGGAATTTTTTTCATGGCATCTTCCAGGTTGTCATAAAATGCTTCAATTTCGTTCTCCTATGCATCAAATGTCGGAGCATATACATTAATTATTGTTATATTGAATGGTGTTGCTTTAAATCTTGCAGTGATTAATCTTGAATTGACTGGATTGTAACCCAAAAGTGACTTCCAGGCTCTTGTACTAAGTAGCATTCCAACACCTTTCGTGTGTGTTGTTTTCTCCGGACCAAATAAAATCACCATTTGATGTTTCACCTTTTCCTGTCCAACGTACTTCTGAAATGCCGATGACATCGTATCTTAAACACTTCATTTCATTCCTTAGTAGTTCTAGTTTACCAGTTGCCCATAGTGTTCGAACATTCCATGTACCAACAGTAAAAATATCCTTCGTCAATTTTAGTTTGTCCAAGTCAGACTTTTTCACTGTTGTTGTTACTGCTTCTTTGTCGAAGTGTACTTTTTTGGCGTTGATGGTGTTATTGTATGTCTTGTTGTTGTTGTTTCTGTATGAATGGTTGTACCAGTAGCCAATTTTTCGACTCTGTCCTGATTCCACGACAGAGGACGCGGACCTTGTTCATCCGGGCGACGTTCGAGCCGGTATGATTTTCGATGTCGACCATTTATGGTTGGTTTCTTTCGTCTTTTCTGTTTTAAAAACGATGGTATCTGTACCCATTTCGCTTAACACTCCTCCTTTTTCGGACTTGCGGTTGGCACAGAAATCACTGGATTGTGATCTCTATGATGGAGTTTCAGATTATGACACTGATTCAGAAACCGATAATTATTTAACAAATAATGATAATAATAATTCAAAGCAGAATATTTCGAAATTGCTGTCGTACTTTGTCAAAATAATCGTTNCAAAAGAAAGAGAGGACTGCTGTGAAAATCATTAGAAAATCTTATTTCAATCAGAAATAAAAGATAGGGATTCGAGCTTTCGTGTTCGGGCTGAACACATAGTCAGGAACGACATTATGAAATTTTATTTAGATTAAATTAAATTAAAATTCAATTTATAATAAAATGAAATATTACAAAATACAATAATATTGTTTATGATGTTATTTATGTTGGTATTGTTTATGATGTTGTTAATGTGGGTGTGGGTGGGGTGTGTGTGGGTGTGGGTGGGTGTGGGTGTATGATGTGGGTGTGTAGATGCGAAAGAAGACTAAGACAAGACCCACCCACACGCACACCCGCACCCACACTCACACACACACGCCACCCCACACACCCACACCCCCACCCACACCGACACCCCCACCCTCACCCACACCCACACCCACCCCACATTGATGATTTTACTAATATTCTCAGTTCATTGATACGAGTTCGAATATGACGTCGATCTCACCTATGTTATCCGTTCAGTTCCAGTGAATTATACGATGATGTTAACTGATTTGAAGCTCTTCTTTAAAAGAACTAATATTCTTTTTGAAAACTCATTTTGTTCCTATTATAGATCATCACAAGTTTTTATTTAGTCTTGCTCTACTTAAGCTATGCTGTTCTATACAACTGAACTTTCTCTAATGAAGGATTTGTTCGGCTTCGGTAATGGAATAATCGCCATCGAGGTAAAAAGAAAGTTTTTTTCTGAAATTCTTTTTGAATGCGGTTCAGTTTTTCAATCTTAAAAGCCAACTTATCATAATTATTGTCTTACTGAATATTTTTCATCATGTTTAGAGACTTCCATAAAAAATTACCTTCTAAAATCTCGTGATCTTCAATGATAATCTTGTTTCATCAGATCTTTTGATTTTATTTTTAGTCAAGAGTGATAGAAAGACCATCGAATACAAGGGTATTCTCGAAGTATAGAACACGAATTATTTTGATTTTTATCCTTCATCTTCTTTCTATACTTTATTGTTATTTTCCTTTGTTACTATTTCTTGATTCTATGGTTTTCGAAAAAGTATTATTTTAAACTAGAGATTCAATTCGATATACCGGATATTATCGACCTGTCGTATACTTTGTACATACGTGTCTTTTTCTCCTTATTTATTCAGATCACCCAAGGGAAACTTATCAAAAATACTTGTAATGCATCGATAGAGAAAAACAAGAAAAAAAACTAATCGATTTCTTTTTTTTGAGACCTGTTACTCCCCAGAAGGTCAACAATAGTGTAATCATTAAACTGATACTTAAGTAGATACCCGAGTCGATCAGCTCTATAGATTTATATCATTGAAATACTTCTAATCGGATATAAGTGCTGATTAACTCTTGCTGTCCTATGATTATAAACGTCAATTTCGGAAAATAAAATTTACATCTTGTAAAATATTTTATTTTGTAGTAAGAATAAATAATCAGAATTAAGGAATAGTTGCTCGATTTCAACTAACAAGACAAACAGATGTAATCATTCTTGTTCATTTACTTAGGCTCCATTCAATGATTTATCGGTTAACGTATATTAGTTTCGATTTAATTTCTGAAAAATTCACCTCGATTACATTTCATTCAACTGATTTAATATACTTTTCATGTTTATTTTAGGTTCCAAGTTCATCTAATACTGGCGATGTTGAACAGAAAACTGGGGCAGAAATAATTCTTCATGTAGTTAACCAACAGCTGTTCCTCCTTTATCAGCTTCGTGAAGATGGAGATACATTGGCATAAGCAAATATTAAAACTTGCCATATTCTTGTAATTGAAACCAACAGCAATTGGTTTCAATTTTATTAAAAAAATTGGCTTTGATGAACTAATACTTATTCATTTATCATTATTAAACATTTCAATTTTTAAGCCTGAAATATTATTTTTATTTTCCCCCTTTTTACAATAACACATAATCGATGGAGTACTATCGAACGAAACTGATTACGTGTTCCATATTCTTTATCCCTGAATAACCTCTGTTTTGTCGTTTATTTTATTTCAAGTAATCGAGAAAACAAAATCTAACTACATGACGTCATTTTTTCCTCTATTGTCTCTATGCATCATTCTATCTTCTACTCCACTAGGTAACCATGATGGAAAGAGTTCATGTTTTTTTGAAACCAAATAAAACTGAAATGCTTCAAAAAAAAAGATCAAGAAAGTTTCGCAGCTTTTATTTTTTAAAAAGATTATTCCTGTAAGAGAATTTATTAAACACATTCATGTGGTTGTGGATCTGGTTCTTCTCTTCAGAAACATCCACACACCCACCTACACTTTCAATGTTTTTTAAAAAGTAAAAAAGCATTCGATTAAAAACAAATTCTCATTAAGACGGAGTCCAATCAATCTTGATCTTGATCTTGATGTCCCATGGGCTTAATGCCCGTTGGGACCAACCACCGTACGGATGAGATTCTTTCATTGGTACCTGCTCTGCGCAAGGTGAACCAGATCTCGACAACTGTGACCACACCAATCAGTGATATCATCTAGCCATTCCCTGCATGGTCGTCCTCTCCTTGATTTTCCATTTATTCGAGAGAAAACGATGTGTTTCAGGAGTCTGTTATTGTCCATCCTGTATATATGTCCAAAAAGTCTGAGTTTCCGCTTTTTGATGACATCTATTATTGTTTCATGAGCACCAATTTGTTTTCGTATATCGACGTTACGCACCATGTCCGTCCAATGGATTCGAAGTATTCTTCGATAACACCGCATTTCAAAAGCCAATAGTTTTTGTTTGTCAGTTTCTTTTAGTGTCCATGTTTCCCAGGCATAGAGTAGTACACTGAAAACGCACGTTGTCAGAAGCTTGATCTTACTTTCGACCGTTAGTTTCCCAGTGCTCCACATATGCTTCATATTTGCCATTGCACCAGTTGCTTTGATGATTCTTCTTATTTCTTTCGAGCAATTGTTGTCCCATGTTAACAAGCTCCCCAGATATTCGAATTCTTCTACATTTTCGATTGTTTCGCCGCTGACTTTGACTTATTGATCGATATTTTTATCACCAAACACCATTGTCTTTGTTTTCTTAATGTTCACCATAAGTCCACCTTCTTCTGCCGCTTTTGTGAGTTGTTCAATTTGATCCTGTAGTGAGATATGATTTTCACTTAGGAGATCAATGTCATCAGCAAATCTTAGGTTGTTGATAACTGTTCCACCGACGTTGATTCCATGATTTTTTGATGTTGCTTGATCCATTATTCTTTCCAGATAGGCAATGAACAGAAGTGGTGACAAGGGGTCTCCTTATCTGGTTCCAACGCTTGATTGGAACCATTCACCAAGATCTATTCCTATTCGAACTGCTGATCGAGACTTTCCATATATCTTTTGTAATAGTATTACCACCTTGGTGCTTACACCATACGATCTAAGAACTGCCCATATGATTTTGTGTTTGATTGTGTCAAAGGCTTTTTGAAAGTCAATGAAACAATTGTAGATTTTCTTGCTATTGCGTTTTGCTTTTTCTGCTAGAAGTCTGAGTATCAAAATTTGCTGAACTGTGCTTCTGTCCTTTCTGAACCCTGCCTGTTCTTCTGACATGTATGGGTCTAGATGATGTTTCAGTCTATTGAGTAACACCATAAGTAGAACTTTCCCAGTATGATTAATGCGAGAGATTGTTCTGTAATTTGAGCATTGACTGAGGTCTCCTTTCTTAGGGATTGGTATTAAGAGTGATCTCCCCCATTGATCAGGAATATTTTCCTCATCCCATACTCTATTGCACAGTTCATGCATTTTACGTTTCAGATTTTCTCCTCCAGCTTGAAGCATTTCGGCCGTGATGTCGTCGCTGCCTGGACTCTTGTTTTTCTTCAGCTTGTTTATTGCTTCTTCCACTTCACTATATAAAATGCCATTTGAATCGTCGTCGACTGGTGGAGTTATGTTTTCTAATTCTTCCATCATTTTGTTACCATCACCATCCTTATCTTGATATAATTCGGTACAGTACGTTGTCCAAGTTCGCATTATATCTTGTCTTGTTTGTGATAATGAGCCATCGAAGTTTTTGATGATGTTCAATTTTGGTAAATATTTCTTCTTCAACAGATTCATCAGTTGATATGCTTGCTTGCTGTTCCCTACTGCCAGTCCCTTTTGAATTGCTTCACATTATTCTTGAATCCAGTTGTTTTTTTCCATTCTCGGCGATTTCTTCACCTGGTTGCAGAGGTTTTTGTATCTTTCATTGGCGATCGACGAAAGATTTTTTGTTTGTTTTGCTTTTCGTTTTTCTTCTGCTAAATTCAATGTGTGAAGAGAGATCCAAGGTTTCTTGATTACTTTTTGAGTTGTTGTGTTTGTTTGTAATGCTTCTTTGATTGCTTGTTCGATTTGTAGAGCATGTTCGTCCAAATTGCAATTGGTGTCCATGTTGTTCAGATGATTTTCCAGTTGGATTTGGTATAAGTGTCGTGTTGTTTGGTCATTGAGTTGCTTTATGTTAGGTCGTCGGTTGTGTTTTGGTTTATTCAGTAGACTTTTCAATCTTAGTTTTATGTTGCACAAAACTAAGGAATGATCCAAGCTGATATCAGCTCCTTGAAATGTCCTACAGTTGATGACGGATGATTTCCAGCGCTTTTGAATCAAGATTAGATCAATCATGTTCTTGTGTAAACCATTCGGTGATTCCCATGTCCATTTTCGACTTGCTTTTTGTTGAAATGCTGTGTTGCAAATGAATAAGTTGTGTGATGTTGCGAATTCTAATAATTGTTCACCACGTTCATTTCGTTTTCCATAGCCATATTTGCCCATTGCACACTCCCAGCCTGCATTGTCATCACCCACCTTTGCGTTCCAATCACCAGTTATGATAAGTATATCTTTTTTCGGAGTTTTTAATATTGTACCTTCCAAGTCGTCGTAGAATGTTTCAATATCTTCTCTTGAGGCGTCAGATGTTGGAGCATATACATTGACTACTGTTTTGTTGCATGGTGTTGCCATGAATCTTGCTGTAATTAGTCTTGAATTTATTGGATTGTAGCCCACAAGTGCCTTTTGAGCTCTTGTGCTGAGTAGCATGCCCACTCCTCTGATATGTGTGTTACTTTCACCTGACCAAATGAAATCACCATTTGCTGTTTCACCTTTATCTGTCCAGCGCACTTCTGAAATGCCAATGATATCGTATTTGTAGCGTTTCATTTCATTTCGTAGTAGTTCCAATTTACCAGTTGCCCATAATGTTCGAACATTCCATGTACCGACCGTGAAGACATCCTTTGCTATTTTTAGTTTGTTGGAGATTGGCTTGTATGCTGTTATTGGTGCTGATATTCTCCGACTTATTGTTAACGTTGGTGCTGTTGATGTTCTCTGAGTTGTTGCTGCTGATATGTGGTTTGCCGTTGTTGTTTCTGAAGAAACGGTTGTTCCAGTAGCCAACTTTTCGACTCTGTCCTGGTTCCACGACAGAGGACGCGGACCTTGTTCACCCGGGCGACGTCCGAGCCGGTATGATTTCCGAAATTTACCGTTCATGGTTGGTTTCTTTCGTCTTTTCATTTTTACAAACGGCGGTATCTGCACCCCTTCCGTTTAACGCTCCTCCTTTTTCCGGACTTGCGCTCGGCACAGAAATCATTGGATTATGATTCCAGTGGTGGAGTTAGTCCAATCAATATATTTAAAAAAGATTACATCGACGCTACTCGTCAGTTCAACTGTACTTACTGAATCACTGCTTTCACAAACTCACAGTTTCACTTATATTCCCTTAGTTGATAAATATTCAACTTCTTCTGTAGTGATAGTTAAATTAATCAAATGAGAGTATTTTTTTCTTTATTCAATATTTTCATTCGGTGTAGGTGTCAGTGTTCGCATAGGCGGAGTTTTGTTTAGTCACTTGCACACAGATTCCACACCCATCCTACCCACCCCCAATCTAAATACACGGTCAAATGAACATCAACACATGTAACAACAAGTTTTGAAGAAAGTCAATTCTGTACCGAAACGTCAACACATCATTTTAACGTCAATCTTAATTAAATTAATGATTAATCAATTTTTTCTTTATTTTATTCTATTTATGTGTTCGGTGTTATTCAATTTTTATGTATAATATTAAATTATACTATATATTTAATTTAAAAAAACAGCAGTATTATTATTTTATTGGAATATTATATATTATTTACTATTTATTAAAATTTCATCAAATAATTATTAGATCATTAGCAGGAATCGAAAAAATTTCTTTAAGTTTAAAATAAATATGTGTCCTTCCTTAATCGAGTTCAATTGATAAAAATATTTGTTTCAAATGAGCGTCGGCATTGTTTTAATAATTGATTGACATTTCACGAGTGCTAATGACTGCAGCCATATAGAAAGTAACAATAACACAAAAGTTAAACGATAATGAATAGTACCGAGTTATTTTATTCAATGATTGAGATTTATATTCAAACAAATTATTACCTTGCTTTTTTCACCACAAATCATATTTTCAATAGAGAAGAGAACTTTTAGAGAATAAATATGTGTAATGAAAAAATTCTTGTTCAGTAGCCCATAGAACAATAAAATTTCAAATTTTGGGCAATGTTGAAAACTCTCCTGCGAGAAAAAAAGACAATCGACGCTTTTTCTATAATTAATTGAGTGTAACGGTTACTATGAGTGATTTGAAGTCTTAATGAGTATCAGTGGCTCAAATTTTCCAAAGCAGCCAATTATACCTCTCGCTCTTAGTTAAAGACTTTTAATAGAACTCATATTTGAGAAAGATTGTTATAAATGGATAT
>CAJNSZ010000055.1:431176-445277 GCA_905329745.1 Rotaria sp. Silwood2 | reverse complement strand
TTAAAATAATAATCAATTTTAAACTACTTTTTGGATCTTTTTTTTTTTACATGGAATATCGTTTTTCAAAGGAAGCTATCTCATTCCTGCTTGATCATGTAGAATATTTCTATTATTACTCTCAAGCGCACGTTTCCTAATTTGTGTTGAGTGTATGTTGAATATCAATGTCGGTGTGAATGAGATGAGATGAGATAAGAGTGCGTCAAGCCATTTGTTTATCAGTCAAATTGAAAGGAGAGTGCGAGTAATGGAACGGTAAAAAACCCGCATATGAAGAATAAATGCTACTGAATACTGCACAATTCTGTAATTCACTTGCCACGTAAACTTCCATGCGACATGTGACATTCATATACAGTTCTGAATCATATTCTAATTTCATCTGCATTAATTTCTTGTTTTGTTTTTCTGTATAGAACCAATTATGAGAACGCAGATGTATACAAGATCTTTAGCATTCTGTATGGTTTGGGTAAGTCATGTTTGGCATTGATCAAAAGCGCGCAATAAAGTATCTTCAATTGTAACGCTCAAAATGATTGATATACCTGAAGAAAATGATTGTTTATAGATGACAAACAAGAAAAATTGTGCCTTTCCGTTTGACTCAAACTTATTCATACACTTTATGTAGAAATAATTATATGTAAATTCGTGACTTCAAAGATTTGATGTATTACCGTTGTAAATGCTTTCAACATGAAAACAGTTTTTCTAACGGAAGCATGTGAAAACTTCCTGAGACACACATTTTCAAAGTGTTATTACGATCAGAAAGATATAGTACAAGATCGCGAACTCTATTCATTCTTATGAAGGGTATGAATAATATTGAGTCAAACTGAAAGATATGATTTTTTTGTTTTTTCATCTGGAAACAATCATTTTCTGGCAGATTTTGATAAAACCTTGTATGAAATGGGCTACAAACATCAGGCTACATTTTCGGGAAAGCTACAGTTCAAACAGTCGGATTCTTGCAGAGATACCGTAATTCTATCGTTTTCTTCAGGTATATGAATAATTTTGAGTGCCAATGTATATCTCACAATGTTCCAACTACATTTATTTTCGTCGAAAAGTTCAGCCTGGATCCCCCTTACGAATCGATAAAAACAATTAAATTCAATCAAAATGTCATTTTTGTTATTCATCAATCTGCTATTTTCACTTTTTCAGACTTTCTAAGGTTCAGAGTATTTTTTTATGAAAGCCAGTGTGATGGCTCTTTCATATATCTGTATTATTATCAAACGAACATAAACGACGACTGAAACTGAATCCCAGAACAACAGCGAGCGAAAAAACCTACATGCACATACCATAAGAAGAAGTCGCACACGCACAAGACACGCAAACAAGAGAGAAAAAAAGCATAATTGGTACAGAACCAAGCATGACAAAGAGACAGGGCACGACAGAGAGGAAGAATCATGACCAATGCTATGACATTCAGGCCAATATTTTGATTGAATTTAGTTTTTGATTCATCCCTCAGAGAATCTGAACTGAATTTTTCAACGAAAATAAAAGTAGCCGAACTGTTCTGAGACATAGATAGATATAATCGATTTTGAACGCTGAATTTGATTTTGATGTTAGATTTTTATTTTGAATAGGACTCGAAATATTGCTTTATTTAGTCAAATTTGGTACTTTGATGATTTTAACTTAATAAGGTCATTTTGGTGGTTATGTGAAAGACAAACTTTACTGAAATGAATGATAATGATTATTCTCTGCCTTTTCGAGATATAGACAATATACTAATCGATTCATACCTTTATGGTGATGATAAAAGTGATCTTTTATGTAAGAAGCAAAAGATCCTAGAAAATGGGCGTAGTTCGAATCCCGTACTATAGGTAGAGATAGCAGACGCAGAGTTGAGTAAGTGAAGTCAAAAATGCCTCAAAACGAAGTCAACCCATGTAAAAATTTGGAGTGACTAATCAGATTATAATCGATTACATTATTCGAAAACTACATTTAAAATGATTTTATGCTGAAATATTATATCGATAAATCCTAATATTTCGATTCAGCTCTCTTTTTTTTGACTGAAATTCAGTGTTGAACTAAAATCAGCGATAAAATGTGGACCTTCCTCAATCGACAATGACATTGAAGAATGTATCACAAAAGCTGAATCTTCCAATCCGAAGACGAGAAATTTCAAATCAGATATTGTAAGGCAATGCTATGACTAGAGAGATCATCGTAGTGTTATCGTATTCGACTAAGAGTAGAATAATTGGAATGAAGAGAAAAGGAACTCATGGATAGGCTCTAACTAGAAAAATAGCAAGCAGTCAAACAACTCTTTTCTCTACTCGGACTTTTGTAAATATTAAGTCAAGCTTTGCTCCAATTAAACTTTCTCCCAAGATACCGAGACGATTAGTTCGATCTATTATGATTGAACTACAAACTATAATTCTTTAGTTGTCTTCATCGGTGGTGTGGCCTTTTCAATTTCGCATGCTATCGTATCAAGAGTCGAAGCTGAAATTATCAAACACTTAGCTGAGGTAAATATATGCATTTCAAAAAGAACTGAGACTCATTAACAACATCGATCTCACTTCATTGTAGATCTACTTTATCTATCTATATTGGGTATCCATCATTTGGATTATATTCTGTATTATTGACATCATTCGTCATCGTCGCAAAGTTGAAATTCCCAGAAGTACTTTGAACAGATTGAATTCGAACCAGACGAGTTTAACTGGTGATGTTCGTCTTGCAAGAAATAAGCTTATATCAACATCGTCAGAAGCAAATCGAAAATCATCGATTACATCTTATATCAATTTGCCATTATTTGATGAATCCATAAAAGATCAATTAGATGACAACGACAATGTACAATCAGAGATAAGCGGCAATAAACCATCAACAAACAATGATGATACATTTAGTTTTCGTGATCATCGTAACAAATTGAAATCTTTGGGTAATCTCTCGCATCGATCATTGGTAACGAAACCATCAACGGATACGACACGAGATATCTTTACTAGACGACGCGCTCTGGATACAACCGAACAACATGATCTCAAAACCTATGTACTCCATCGAAAAAACAGTATTGTCCAACACATTATTGGTTACAATTATGATGATAATTCCGTCGTTGGCGGTCTTTATACTCGTGTAGGCATCGGAAGTAAGCTGAACAAAAACTATGAGATACTGCTGACCATTTAAAAGGATCATTTTAGTTTTTTGTATCGGTACAGTGATTCATTCGAGTCTATCGATTCTAACTAATTTGGAAAATCATTCATGTACACGATGGACAGCTGTAATACACAATTTCTCACGATTGCTCTTCAGTCTCGTTCAATTCTTCTTTATTTTTAAACATTCAAACGTATGTTCTTCTGAAATAATATAATATCAAAAGATAAGTCGAAGATTAACTATTTTTTTAGCTCATTATTCGAGCCCACGAGAATTTAGCTCGATTGGCAGTCATCCATATTGTGGTCACCAATTTATGTGTATGGTAGGTCCATTGTCACTCATAATGAGAAAGACCTTTTTTTTCATTTTCAAGTGTTCATTGATGCAAATATCATTTTCGAAAAGTAGAATAGTGAAATGTTTCGTTCTGTAAAAGATCTATTGGTTTCTTACAGTATTAAGATATGTTTCTTTATGATATAAACCGTCATCTATAATTTAGCTGTTTCTAATTTTCATAATTTCAAACTTTGATCACAAACGATTTTCATTTCATCGTAACATATTTCTACGAGATTTTATTATCATAAGATAATGTCTCATTATGTATTTTGACAGGTTTCACATGGTCGTTATTGAAACAAAATCGCAAATTGTGGAAATAAATGGTCATGAAATGGTTGTGACACAAGACAGTATTACGGCTAGTCACTTTAATAATGGTAAGCATTCATCATCATCAGTTTTTGTTTATCTTTCATACACTTTTCTGAATAGAAAAATCAGCCAGTCAAGACACAATTAATCTTCTTCATCGTCAACTATTTTTCCATTCGGAATGTTCAAACTTATTTGCCAACGGGACACTAGTTACTACTTTCATCCTCAAAGGTTACATGAGACTGAAGCCACTTCTATATCCATGTACAATCGAGTTCAGTCTCATGTGTCTTACGGTAAGTTCTCCTTGTTTCTAGCTTATTTCTATGCATTCTAACCGATTCTACATAGCTGTTCTTTCTCATCTGGGAAAATATCGGGAAAACATTTACGCATAACATATCGGATGAAGAATCAACAAAAAATGTTTTCATAGTCAATTGTCGTGCATCCATCAAAGGTCTCTTTGCTGGAATGATTGTTATCTCCTGTACAATGATTTCTACTATTCTCTATACTGTTTTCCGAAACAAAATCGGTGATGATAATCATTTGATGACATCCTTGTGGATTGATACGAATCCCGATCATCCACATACTATTCTTACAGGTACAACTACAAAATCGCATCAACAACATTCAATATCTTCGATAATACCTGTTGCGATTGCTGCTGGTAATGATCCATTCACACCAATGTTAAAGACTGCTAAAAGAATAGATTACAATATTGTCATCATTGAAATTGTGAATTTATGTTTGTTGGCTCTTTCGCTATGTGCCACTATATGGACATTAATCAAAATTCACAAATTGAACTATCACCGAACGACGACACGTGAGCAACAGAAGAAGAAAAAAACACATTGTGATATGCTACTCTATTCAACAGGTTTCGACGATGTTCTCATCATTGTCTCATTGGTAGGCATCTATTTGTATTCGATCTTCAGTGCTTTCGCTGTCATTAGTAACCTGAATTCATCAACATGGACCGTTTATGTTAAACTAGCAAATATTATTTTAGGTATGATACATGTCAGACTAGATGATTAAGATTAGTTATCAACAAATCTGTGATATACTGTACTAACCTTTGATCAGTTCAGTTTGGATTTATAATAATGTCGATCTTATTGATTTTGTCTATTGTAGAATTCTTCGAAGGTACCATTCACGCATTGTTCATTCTCATTGCACTGCGCAAACGTCAGAGACGAACGAGTAAATATGTATATCCAGCGCGTGAAATAATCATTCTACTGATCATGCTTGATCTGAGTCTCTGGTTCGAAAAAACAACGACAACGACTAAACATGAAGCGAATCCATTTCAACTGGCCTTCTACCATGTCATTCCATGGTCGATCATTGCTGCAATTGCTACACCACTTCAAATCCTTTTTCGTTTTCATGCATCTGTTTGTCTTTCGCATGTATGGGCAAATATGTATCACTTGCCGACCTACGAACCAGTGGTTTCTCGTGATTTTTGATCTTTTCTTTTTAATATTCCATTGTGTTGTATCTCTTTTGCATGGCAAATACAAATACATGCTTGATATAAATGTAGAATGAACTTCGTTGGTTTTTTTCAAGGCATCAGCATCACCGGTCGAATTCGATTCTGTTGGCAAGGAAGTCTCATCAGATGGCTTGAATATGAATGTTCTCATTAAAACAGTAAAACTTTATGCTAGGTTAAGATTTGTTTTTTGATCGAAGTGAATCACAAGACTTAACAGAATCTATCTACGGGTGTGGTTACGGCTGTAGCTTCACATGGATATTCACACAAATACCCAAAAGAAGCTGATGTTCTTGTTGGTGATATAGGTTTTTTGAATTTTTTTTGCAGACGAATAATATAAATGCAAACCGATCAGAAAGTACGAATCATTACAAGAAGAAAATAAGGTTTTCTTTCTGAAAACTTTGATTTTTAAAGTCTTCCACGCTTCTCTGTTGACTTTTGGCAGTGACGAGCATGGCTATAATGTATCGATAGCCATGATAAGGGAATATGTTCATATGAAAACGACAAAACTTCTCTTGTACATTTTCATATGCGTTCATTTGGTTCGTTCTAATTGTTCATCTATGACATGTTATTCAAGGATACTTTCATATCAGTTTATGGAGGAATAAGTCTTGATTTTCAGTGTTAAGACATATTTTGTGTTTGCCTCACAATACGGTTTTTTGTTTTGATGTTTTCGGGCATCTCAGATTTCACTGATATTTTAAACGCTAGATACCTGAGCTTGGCATTAAAATGAAGGCAACAATTAGCTCTACAACTTTCTAAAGCCGATTTTTTAAATTTCATCATTAATGTTTATTACAAACTAACTGCTGTGGACCTACACCCGCTGAGTTTTCTAGAAATACAAGCTAAAAGAAAACCGAAAAATCGAGAGCTGTTAAGTTGTAGCGCCACATCTTAACTTCATTTTAAACCCAGACGCACGGAAATCTTAATTTTGACTCGTAATCATATGGTAACTCTTCGTGAGCTCAATATATCTAGCTGAATTTGTTACTGTCAGGTACTTAGCTCAGGACACACTTCCACTAATAATTTCATCAAAATTGGATACTTGAAAGAAAAAAAAATCAGGAGGCTCTTCAATGACATAATTTATGAAATACCTAAGTGTACTATTGGCTTGCTCAAGTAGAATTTTTGTATGATCATATTTAAATTGTTTTTTGTCCAGATGTAATCTTTTTTATTAAGGCAAACAAATCTCCAACCCGAGGACTTTAGTAAAAGAGTATAGCAAAAAAATGTAATTTTACTATATAGTGGATAAGATTATTTAACGATCAACTTTGTTAAAATCAAGACGTTCAAGGACAGTCTATTGATAATCGAATTAAAAATTGCAAAACAGAATAAAAGAATAATATATTTTCGAAATAAATGAATTGAAAAGCTTTGATATGAACATGATAAGATCTCGATTTTCTATCTCAAGTCAGATAGACATTCATTTCACTCTAAACAATGTTAATAATCATACTATGATTAATCAATAGTTAAATAGCTAGGTCTTGGTACTTCTATATCAGTATATGCCGAATCAAATGAAACTACAAAATCTTCAGAGAAAAGTTTAAAATGATGAATAAGTGTGCATATTATTCTTTAAAACGAAAATCAAGTTACATCTCTTCGCTGTTCCTTCACAACAAACTTTTTGTCATTTCTGTCTTATCTTTTCCATTCGACAGAAATACTGAAAATTAAATATTTTCTTAAAACCAAAAACGAAGTAGTTTTACATCAAGCTATTTACCGATCGAAATAACCTTCATTAACATCAATTAGAAGATCAATGTTTAACTTTATCAAAAGCATCATATAGTTGTTTTTTGAAACATCTCACTGAATACCTGGTCATGTGTTAGTTACTTCATCGGAAAAGTCACTATTTTAAAGTATTTCTTTAACTGACACAAAACCAATACTAGCTGTTCATTGATTTGAAGAAAAATTGACTGTTAATAAATCATTCGCTTTATCTATGTGAAAAGTATATCCTTCGAAACTTTTATGCACATCTTACACAGAAGAGTCATACGATTTTAGTTCACATGTTGGTAAAAACTTTTCCAATGTTTAATTTAATCTTGTTGAACATGTTGCAAGCATAACATTCGAAATGTATGTGAGATACACTCCACACCCTAAAATAGCCATAGATCCTTTGTTACTATTAGCTGGCTAGATGTTCTACAGTACAAATGACCTAGTTTTTTGCATAGATCCGTTAGCTACAACTACTTTATATACAATAAATGATCTACATAACTCACATATAACTTAATTATTATTTAGAAGTAACGCTTGTTGTTATCACTCGTTTTATCTTTGACTGAATGTCCAAC
Organism: Rotaria sp. Silwood2; assembly: GCA_905329745.1. Lineage (NCBI taxonomy): Eukaryota > Metazoa > Rotifera > Eurotatoria > Philodinida > Philodinidae > Rotaria > Rotaria sp. Silwood2. Next base: position 437,528 of record CAJNSZ010000055.1, on the reverse strand, counting down.
TGTTTCTGCATAAAATACTGCTAGACCAGTCCAATCGATACTTACGACAAATGTATGTATGAGAGTGGATGTGGATGCTAATGATATTATGAGTACTAAGGTGCGCGCCAGTGTCACTGTCGGTGAGGATGTGTGTGTGTCGATGGGGTTATTTTCGCCACCTAACCCACAGCCATACGAACATCCACACTAATAAGCACATACACTCTCACAAAAAAAGGACACGCACAGTTGTACTTCTACACCAAGGAGCTCATAAACACCGTGTCCGCATTCAAAATACACACACCATAGTTCATTTATTTTTGTTAAGACCAGAGAGCTATCTCGCAATAATAGCTGAATATTATGAAACTTGACTAAATTGTAGAGACAGATCCACCACCACAGGAACAACTGAATTCAAAAATTTCGACAAATGACCTATAGATTCGGATTCTTCGACCCCGACAATCTTCAATGAAGTTGTATAAAAAAATTATTATTTTCTTCGAGTAACATTTTCTTCAGCAAAAAATTGATTTTTAATAGTATGCTCTCATTCCTAGTTATAACTTTAATTATCTGTTTTTTTACCAAAACTGTATGAGCACTATCAGTAAATTTCAGTACCAAAAGGTGTTGAGATGATGTCGAGACTGAAAAAGTGTTGAGATACTGGAGATTTCAAACTCGTACTGTTCTCTGTAAACTTAAATGTACTGTGCTCTATCGTACCGAATCGTTAGATAGTCTTAGGTCGACTATTGTGCAACACTCTTTCTTATACGCACAAAAGTCGATTGATGGTATTCGTTTTGTTTACTTGTTCCGATCTGTTTAGTCAGACACCGTTTTTTTTCTGTAATCTCAACTTTGCCCTAAAGCAAAATAAAGGTAAAGGTGAGGATGTTAAGAGTGAGGGCGATGAAGAATGCTACCTTCATATCCTATTATTTTCGACATTTTTATTTCAATCAAAGCGTAGACAATCTTTTTCTCGATCGGTAGCGTATTGCAGTATAGGGAGCAGTATTGATTTTACATTCGCTTCTCGCATAACGAAATTTTTCATTCATCCAAACTATCTCTAATAGTGATCACCTTATCATAGCAGGTGAGTGACCAAAGAAGCAAAGGTTGAAGAGAACTATCAAATCATGTATATATACCTACATTTGCATTTTAGTTGGATCAAAACAATAACGATGCACAGTGATTCAGAAGCGAACACCTTGTATATTCCTTTTCATCCAAGGTAAGTTGAATGTGAGTTGATGAGAAAAATCAAAATGGGAAAGTGACTAATAGAGATTTCGAAGCGCATACTGATAGATTGTTTATCCAGTAGTTATAGTTCGGGTACAGTTATTTCATCTCTCATAATTGTAGTCGGCCATCTCGATCAAAGAAATGTCATATATCACGATTACTTAGCATTATTATCGTCCTGTTACTGATTTCCATAATCGTATTGCTCGTTTTATACGACATCGAACTAAACAAGATAACAAATCGGCAAATAACAACGGCAGGTAAGTGCGAATGAATTCTATGAAGATAAAATAACTGATATATTATCTCTGATTGAATAATAGCTTCAGTCAATGACACTAGTGATTTGTGTTTAACTCCATATTGCATCAAAGCAGGTCAGTATGTTTTCTCATATCAGTGAAGATTTTTTTAAAATTCTTTTAGCAAACTATCTACTCGAAAGTATTGATGAGACAGTCAATCCGTGCGAAAACTTTTATGAGTTCGCTTGTGGAACATGGCTTAAGAAGGCGCGCATATCACCTGATAGTAAGCTGTAGATAATCAAATGAATGCTATATTCTGTCATTTTTAGAGGGTGTGCAACATTCTCTTTCAGGAATGTGGACAGAGTTGAAGAACGCGCTTGTCGGTACAGTAAATTATCCCTGTGTTATATTTATCTTCTCGTTTTTTGAAGATCTGCTTTCATCGTCACCACAGAATGGAATAATAGAGCCTAAAGCCATTGCTAATGCTCGTCGCTTGTATACTTCCTGTATCAACGAAAGTGCTATCGAAGCGGAAGGTGTTGATGTAATACTCTCCTTCATCAATACAGAGTTCGGTGGATGGCCTATCTTACAAGGTTCGACATGGAACGAATCAACATTTGATTTTGCTCGTCTAATGCTCAAATTAAGCCAGCACAATAATTTCATACTGTACACAGTAAAGACAACTATCGACGAACAGAATTCGTCGGTTCGAATCATTCAAGTGAGACCCAATAGTTAGAATCGTTTGTCATGAATATTTATCTTTCAGATCGGTCCAAATAATTTTTTTCTGGAAAATTTGATCCATTATAGTAAAGGAACAGAAGTAATAATAGCTTATTTGCAGTTCTTTAAGAACTTGACCCTAGCATTGGCCAACGACACATCAAAAGTCGATGATGATATTCTTGCTGTCATCAAGTTTGAAACAGAACTGTTAAAAGTAAATATCTTTGTTCATACATACTTTCTGTTTCACTTCTTTCAAACAGTATTGTATAAGCGTCGACAAACAATCTCTAAGTAATCGTATCCGCACAACAGTTGGTAATCTTTCGTATGCGGCTAACATTAGTGTGAGTGTTAACTTTCTCATATTCTCTACCATTTTCTCTTCATGTTTATATTCAGTCTGATTTTACCAATTACCTTCGTCGCCTGTATCTGTTCGGAAATGTGTCTCTATTGGATACAGACATTGTAACTGTGTTTGCACCTAAAGTTGTGCGTGATATTTCGTCAATTGTTGATCAACAATCGCCGCGTACCATGCAGAACTATATGATATGGCTTTTCATGATGAATCGAGCTTGGAATATGCCAAAACGATTTCGATATATGGCACAACAGTATAGCTATGGATTTCAAGGAATCCATGCTGAACAACCACGTCCGGTTATGTGCGCTAGTTACGTCAATACAGCTATGAGTTCGGCGATCTCTAAAGTCTATATCAGCGAATATTTTGATAAGGACGCTCAGAAAGAGGTATTGACAATAATAAGTCATTGATAGGAAATATCTGTATTTCACTCTTTGATAGGCACTTGAAATGATCAACATTATCCGAAATGTATTCATTAACATGATCAATCAATCGATGTGGATGGATTCGGAATCAAAAACTATGGCGATTAAAAAAGTAGGATAATCAGTGGACCAATCTCGAACTGGGAGTAAAACTGCTTTTTTTATACAGGCTCGAGCTATAAACGAAAAAGTTGGTTATCCTGACTATTTGGAAAATAATGATGTGGTGAAACTTGAGAAAGACTATGATGAGGTGTAATATAGAATGATAATCTATTATTGTTACAATTTATTGTTCTTTTTTGTTTCAAATCTAGTATAACTTCAATTCATCTTTTATATCAAACGTTTTGAGTTTAATTCAACTAAATTTGAAAAGAAACCTTCGTGCACTTCGTGACCCAGTCGATAGGAAGGAATGGATTGGTATTAAGCCGACATCTGTCAATGCCATACATCACCTATCATTCAATGATATCAGTACGAAATGCATTCTGACAATAAAATATTATATCTTAGTTTCTCTTCAGTTTTTCCAGCTGCTTTTCTTCAAACACCCGTGTTCGACGCACATGCACCCAAGTAAAAAGTCATTTTCCCATATTAAAATATACCTTATGTACTTGATAGGTATCTCAATTATGGCGGTAAGGATGGATTCAGTTCGAAAGAAACAAAAAATGGCACTTAATTTAGGCATTGGCTCTATCATGGGGCATGAGATTGCACATGGCTTTGATGATGACGGTCGGGAGTATGACATGAATGGAAATAAAGTTTCCTGGTGGACCAATTACACTATCGAAGCGTTTCACGAACGTAAGAAATGTATCATCGAACAGTACAACAATTACACTTGGATTCAAGTCAATCATCAGGTTTCTCTTTCTCTCAGTTTCAGTTTGTGAGGTAAATAAATCTTTTTCGTCCAGGTGAATGGTGAAAAAACACGTAATGAAAACATTGCTGACAATGCTGGATTAAAACAAGCTTTCTTCGTAAGTTTTATCATTCACTGATTCGAATTTTAAACTTGTATATTTTTAAGGCGTATCAACAGTGGGCTAAGACTCATAAAAATGTTGACAAGAAGCTCCCAGGTCTAGTCAAATATTCAGCAGAACAAATGTTCTTTCTCAGTTTTGGTCACATATGGTGTACGAAAATGACAGACCAAACTGCGAACACTGATATGCTAATAGATAAACACTCACCGTCTCAATTCAGGCAGAGTTTCTTTTATACATCTCTCTGCACTATCATACATACTTTTTGTTTTTTTAGAGTACTTGGTCCTACGTCGAATTTTGTCGAGTTCGATAAAGCTTTTGGCTGCAAGCCAGGTCAAGGCAATAGTCGAGTTAATAAGTGCAGCATGTGGTAGTGTATTTGTACTAATGTCAAAATCAATCATGTCCAGAAAGACATTGACAGACATACGCTGTTGTATCAAATGTTCTCTATGAGAGAACATCCATATTCTACTTCATTATGTTTTTCATTTATTCTCTACAGTTTATTTCAATTTTCTATTATTCAATTATAATCGAGATTCATTTTTTGCTTTCAGAAAATTGCTGATCGTTTGCTAAAGTTTTCTTCAAAAGAGTGTGAGATGGATGTGTCACTGTATGACTATTTTGTCTGTATAATAGCTCGATCCATAGAGACAAATAATTGAATCAATCTTTTAAAAGAAGCGAAATGTCAGAAATCAGTACACTCTAAGAAGAAACGGTTTTTTACGAAACTTAAAAGATTCTTCCCTTGAACATACGAGAAGAACCTTTTTTGGTTTCGAAGAAAAAAAAAGAAGCCCATGACGGAAATAAATTATAAAATAATTAAGATTTATATAGATTCTGCATTGAATTTTCAATACAATCAATATTAGTAATTGTATTACTTGATTCATTACAAAGCATCAGTCTAGAATAAGTGATCACGGATTACCAGGAACTACCAGAAATTACTAGAGACTACGGATGCAAGGGCGTGGGTGTATTTATACACAAAATGAAGGCTCACACCCACACTTCGATTGTGTACTACGGGCACCAATTTTGTTTTAGTCGGATGTATAATCAATAGGAAAGCCAGCAACAAGTGATCGTTTAGGGTGATTAGCAAATGCTAACCAAGTGGACAATTGTGTCACTGTTGGAAGACGAAGAAAATAGTAAATTGGAAGTTTTCATAATGTTACATTGAGATCTAAATTAAGTAAATGTCAAATATTTTTCACATACGTATTAGGAAGAAAGAGAACTTTTCGAGAAGAATTCAATATACTACGGTTGGTCACAATCTGTGTTAGATTATCGAATAATTTGAAGAATAAAAAATTTTCTTGTTGTCAAATATTTTCCAACTGACACTCTTGAACTAGCGATATTCGTCAACAGTATTCATAAAAAAAAATCCGAAGAGTTGCAGTATGGAGATTTGACTGTTTCAGCGTATTTGTTTTCTTTTAATTCTCTTACTCATCTTTTGTTTACATGAAAATAAGCAGAACGGAACAGAAAGAAAGCAGTTGGAAAGCATTGACGGATGTCTTAGTCAGTTGACTAGGTAAAGAACACTCTTGAACAAAGCCAGCTTTGCAACTATTCACATTGAAATTTTCTTCTTCTCTATAGCAAAGTCATAAAGAAAGAATGAGATAAAAACTACAGCAAATAGGAACTGTTGAATTGAAAGTGAGAACTTATCTTCAAGAGGAATTAAACAATGTTACTTAGATTACTTTGTTTTTTTTTTTGGAATGTTTTTCCTGTTCGATACAGTTGTGGCATAATACTTTTTTGTACGACAACAACCCTGATTTCTTATGGTTTCAAAATTTTCAACATAAGTCTACATATATATATGTCAGTCGTTATGATCCGATGTGAAACAATAGCAAATGGAAATTCTTCCTATTGACTACAGTTGCCTATAGATGCATTACAAAGAAAAGAAGATCTAAGAATATATATTGTATATAAAATTCGAAAAAGAAAATATCAATTTAACACAAAAATATATTATGAGTAGACAATTATGAAACAAAATCAAAGAATTGATTATTTTATTCTTCGATAACATCGGTTGTATATATTCGATTCACATGATTTTTTATTCGCAATTTTAATTCGATGAAAACATGAATGTAATCTTCTTATCGAATCACAACTAATTATTTGATTATTCATAATCGGTTCTGTAATATAACAATCGAATCGACATAGACAACGAACATCCTGCGAACGAGGACGAGCCAAATATGACAATGGCTGGTGGCATAAAAAATGGAGAGAAGAATA
>CAJNSZ010000055.1:420282-431166 GCA_905329745.1 Rotaria sp. Silwood2 | reverse complement strand
CATGGATATTGTAATGGGCAATCACCTGTAAGAGATAGCGCAACATAACTCAATGCCTGTGGACAGAAAAATTGTAGATATAAATATTCAAGATTTGGCATATATGTCAAAACATGAATAATATTTTCAAAACTTTCTTTATTCCATTGATCTAATAAGAGAAATCTCTTAAGTGGATGGGCAGTTTATGTTGAACGAAGTACAGTATTGTAAATTCCATTAATAATAAACACTCGAAGGTAACACAAAGACGGACAATAATCAAGTATGAATGGTGTCACTTTTAATTTGTTACAAAGAATTGAAATAGAACGAAGATACGTTTGTACAAACAATGGACGATGACGAAATGCTTGAAAATAGCCCAAATCAATCGAATAAAGATGTGAAAATTTAGTCGAGAACACTTGTTCAATAATTGGCATCAATTCTGAGCAATATTCATGCGATGATATACTCAGATAGCCAAGTTCGGGCAAGATTTCATATTGAATCTGTGCTAATTGTGCATTATTGACTCCATGTAATGCCAGAGAATGTAAATAAGGAAAATATTTAAAATTGATTATTTCATAATAATAAGCGATTACTAATCGAGTTATTTTTATTGCAAATAATAAGAACAATAATTCATCATTTTTATAAGTAATAAGAGACAGATTAGTAGTTGATAGAAGGAGATTATTGAATCGGCTATTGAGTGTCCAAAAACTGTTAAATAAATCGCCTAGGCTAAGATAAATGAAGATGTCAAACATAAGTTCATTCGAAAGTATTTCGAATTGAGTGATCATATCTACAAAGAAAATAAAGATCATTTATACACATATACATGTTATTAATCATGAAAATTTCTCAAATGATAAGATTTTCCTTTGAAAAATAGCAAGTAATAGCCAACGAAGACTGTGAGAGATAGGTAAATTCAAATGATTCAATAATATTTTGACATGAAATTCTAGACGTAAGGTGAATAATAGTTAGCTAACGACTTGTACTTACGTCGCATGATTCTGATCGTAGAGTAAAATGAAACTAACCTAAATACGAATTTATTCTCATCTGACTTCTATCAGTTGCGACAAGGTCAATAAATAATCGAATTCGAACAAAAAACAACAACAACCTATATGGCTTCAAGCAGATGAGATGAATTGAGACTGAAATAAAGAATGTGATTGATGTTTCTACGTAGAAATACCAATCACATTTCCTAATTTAGCTTGAATTCATCTAGTCTGATTGAAGCCTAATATTGTCGTGTGATCAGTGAATTCTTTGTTGTAAGGGAGATCAATGGGAGAATACACAAACATAGTCAATACATACGTGATGACGAATATCTATCTGATGAAAAAAGAAAAAGAAACGATCGTTAGTATGCGAACCATGAAGAAAAAAATAAAGAATGTACAAGGTAAGCCCATGCGCATCGGTATGTATCGTATATGGCAAAGTCCATCGATGCACTTTTGTAATAGTTCTATTCGTCACTCTCGGATTCAAACGTTCACCTGCCTTCTATAGTCATCACGTTCCGTTTTCTTTCAACAGACAAGATTGAATTGAAAAATATCAAAAGAAGTTTATTCGAAGTAACAATTACAAAAACAAACAGTACGACAAACGTCTTAAATTGAATCTTGTCAGATATATTTTATTTCAGCGTAATAAAACGTGCCACATAGATCTGTCGGTCTTTCATCAAAAATCAATGACAGAATTGAAATGAACTGCATGTTGTCTTTGGTAGATTATTTTGTGTCATACATGAATATTTGAAACACAAAAAATAATTCCTCGAAAGAACGAGATATGATTCCAGGGCTTGCAGTAGTCCTTTTTTTCTCTTTTTTTAAGGGTCTCAATTTATGTCTAAAAACATTTTTCGTCGATTCAGTTTTCTTATTCGATACCGTTTAAACAGATGTAATGAATACATTGTGGAATAGTGTGTAGAAAATACTTGCTCAGTGACATGAAGAGACTCTCTAATTTTAATAGCAAAAGAAATTTTCAAGCAAATCATATCTCACTAGAAGACCAAACTGAAATGAAAACACTGATTGCTGTCGTTTTTCTAAACAATACCTGAATGGTTTGCGGAAAATATTAATATGTAAAGCACATATACTCTGATCCACTAATACAATGTTTTTAATCTAGTATAAGCAACTTTCGAAGAAATGAGAGATTGGAGACTATTCGATAGTGCTCTTCTTATCATGCCGATGACAACGTCGTAAGATCGTTTGCTAAGAGATATTTATTTACTATCTCAAATTGAAGAGTATGCGATTTCTGTTGTATTCAGAATATTACATTGATCAATCTCAATATAGCTTTCACATTCTTTCTGTCTTTGATACAACGCACTATTAAGATGGCCCTCGATTCTTTCAAAGAGTACTTTATATATGCAATTTTATCAGTTCTTTCTAACAAGCACAATTTCATTATGAAAAAAAGTGGATCTGGTATCCAACAGATATCTAGAAGATAAATCTACAGCATACAAAGCATCGAATTAGCTCCAGAATAGGCATATTTCTAATACAAAAGTTACCATATAATTTAATTATTCTTTAAAACTAATTCAGACCTAAGAGAGATTATGTATGCATCACAAAAGTTTATTATTGATTGCAATTGGGGATACTTTTAGTGTTGGAGACTTGTTTCGCTTTTGTAAACGTGTTTTAGTAGCATCTCGACCATAATGGTTCTATGATTTACCTTATTATCATATTGAAATCAAAATAAACATGATATTCGTTATCAGCTAAACGAGCTCTATTAGATCAGATTCAATACTCTCGAATTAAGAACAAAAAACGTTTTTGGCCATATGTGGGGTACCTCAGACACAATGGCTCAGCTGGTTCAAAAATCAAGTTTACAGTTGAAACATGAACTTCGACATAGTCTCTGAGTAAGTAAGAGGCTAATGCGAATCTAAATTGATAGTAAACGCATTCATGATACGGAGAAAGAAGTTTTCAAGCATGATTTCTGTTTCAAAATAGAAGAGTCTCGTACGGAGGCAGTTTAACCAGGCCACTTTAAGATGATTCGCATAATAGATGAAGATTCACTGAGGGTAAGAGCAGCTTCCCAGTGTTTCATTCAATCGGATTCATTCTAGTTGTTCTATCTGTGGGTAAAAATTCCTGTTGAACGATGTGTTTCGATTCAACGTCTGATTTGAGCGTGTGAGTGTGGATGTGGTATGTTGATGGATGTCCATCACTTTTATCGGCCTCCACATCCACACCCTCAATTACCCATTGCATTGTCCATGGGTACATCGAACCACTTGAAGGGGTAATAAATAGTCGACATATCATGACTCATGTCTACAAATGCGAGCGTTGTTGACAGCTCTGTCAATACAAAGAAAGTGTGATGTTATTTCTCACCTAGATAGACAAAGTTTTTCTTGTATGATTATTATTTTGAATAGCGACAAACGAAAATAGGTAACTGCGTTAATGATGTTTTCAGACCTAACGGCATATTCAAAATTCGTTTATTTGATGTTTCTAAGTAGCCCATCGATAGTTATACACAATGTTTCTATTTTATCTTAGCCTTACCTAATAATGGTTCAAGAAGGTGCTTGCAGTAGCTCTTTAAAAAAATTCAATTCTGTTTCATCCTTACCTCACATTTCACGTAGAAAAGAAGAAGGTGTGGGTGTAGATGTGCGATGTGGGATGTGGGAGTGGATATTCGCGGGGAACGGTAAGACTTTCACTCACATCCATCATGCTGGAGTTCCGTCCTATTGGAAATCGTCGGATAAAGTCAATATGACGTTTCGACAAAAGCGATTGTTCAAACTTGCTTAACACAACTCAGCCGTTATTTGAGTTACTTTCGATTGTTATGAAATATTTTGTGTCCACACAGCAGATTTTTTCTTAAACTAAAAGAACTTTATACCTTTGGTGAAGTAAGATTGCTAATATCATGAGAAAGTCAAAATTTGCTGATGGTCGAAAAGCAATATTTTGTGGACTTTTTCGTCCAAGCTACGAAAATGATTAACATAATAACACGAGCGATATTTACTGCAAAATTAAATACACTTTACAAGACATGAGTTCAAACGTTTTCTTCTCAATCAAACAAACTGAACTTTGAATCTTTTCAATATTATGAATGAGTCTGCAGCAACGGTTCATGGATGTGCGCATCACACTCTTGCTTGCGACGACATACTATTAATCAACAAGTCGGTATCGAAGGATATGAAAAATCAAGGAAAGATTAAATACAAAAGAGACAATTAAACATGCTCAAAGCTGGAAACCTTGCTGTATCTGCAGATCAGTTGCTCAGTTCAGAAAGAAGAATCCAACTTAACAATCCGGAAAACCAAAAAGTCATCAGAAAAAAATGTTGAAAATCAGAACATCTGGCTACTATGTAATTGACATATGATGGAAAAATATAGAAATCGATTCTATCAAATATCATGGTCTATTGAGTAACTTGTCATTCTTCTTTTTCTAATTCTTGTGTATCTATACAACAGGGTTCCGTGTGGGATGAAAATGTTTGAAGATGGGTGTCGGTGTGGTGGTGTGAATGGCGTTAAAATAAATCCACACTCACAACCACACCCCACATCTATACTCCACATTCACACTCAGACGTTCTTAAAACTACTAATCGATTAAAACAGTACGATTTTAATATAAGTTATAGACGTTGTAGCTTACGTGAGTGAGTGTGAATTACTGTCATATGTGGAAGTATATACAAGAGAGGGCTAGTACTACACTTACTATTTGTTGACGCGAACAATCAGAAGAAATAATAAAAAAATAGAATTTGTAAGTGAAAACTTGAGAAAAACGCATTTATTGGTCATAGCAATTAAAACCCATTAAAAATCACATAAACTGTCGAAAATAACTAACAAGATAAGAAAGTCGGATAAAAATTGTGCCATCTTAATCGATTATTAGTCAGAAAAAAATCGTTTTCAATCAGATTTGTTGTCGTTTTCCTTTACATGAGTTGTACTGCAGCATATCATTTGCTCTATGCATGCAAATATGTTGCCATAGGAAGTAACTGTGGGCGAAATCAATGAAGGTACAGAATCTGATGTACATCACATTATCTTATTTGATATTGGAAGTTGTACCCATTGAACATGATCGATAATTGAAATTTATCACTCACACCCGATGGTTCTTATTTACTTAAGATGGAATAGATCAAGGTACTGCTTACAAAGAAATACATATCTTGCACAAAAACAAAAGTACTTCTATGTTGATCTAGGTACTCACGCAGTTGAATAAGTTGCTGTCTCTTCTTCTGTCATGGTACCGCATATCGAAGAATTATAAGAAAAAAATATATTCTTAGAAGAGAAAGATCGAGAAGAAGCAAAAGAAAATGAAATTCACGGACATTTTTTTTTAGTACGGCCAGTTTTGTGAACTGAATTATTTTCATTCATCTCTTTCATAAGATAAGAAATACATTTTATAACATTTGTTCACACATATACATCAGCAACATATGGAATCCAATATTCATAACTGGTCTATTTCGATAAATATAAACGAGCGATCCAATATGAATCATGATGTCGAGGATAACTATAGAGTTTATATATTATAGTATCTACTCTAGTACTGTTTTTCATCAAGTTATTTGATCATGCTGACGTCAGTCATTAGAAATACTCAGAGTTTAATCGTCATCTAATCTAATTTTTTTCTAATTTCAATTCCTTTTATCCTCTCAAATCGAACTTCAATCTTGGAAATTCTTAATAACCTTGTTAAGCACACCGTTTAAAATAGTAATACCATAAAAAAAGAAGACTTTTTGATTAGAGAAACTTGAAGAAAAATGAATAAGAGTAAACTATTTTTTGGATATTACAGTTTATTGGTACTCTTGGCAGCGGTTACATGGGGACGAACTTAAAATTTAACAATACAACATGCAATAATCTACAGCAATATGTTAAGAGGTTTATATTTCTGACAAGGGTGGGTTTGTGGGTGTAGGTGTGGGGTGTGGGTGTGGGATGGGTGTGAGGTGGTTGTGAGTGTGGATGTGAATGTGAGTTTTACTCTGGTTCTCACCCTTACCCACACCCTCCCACACCCCACACCCTACCGCACACCTACACCCACACCCCTTCAGATGGACTGCTGCGCGAAAAGAAAAATAGCAAGTCTTGCTTATAAAGAGACTAAATAGTTTTTATATTCTTATATAAACACAAAAATTTCGACAGAACTATTATCTCGACCTTTAATCTACTGATTCTTTTTTCTTGTTGCTTTATGATTTTGAATGTTCTCTGTATACCTACATGCCATAATAATATTTCATTGTTTATGCTATTAAGTCATCCACTATCGACTATTAATAATCAGATCGTTTAACAGCTCATCGTTTTTCTTTGAGCAGCATGGGTGTGCAATATTCAACTCAACATATCTCCTTTAATTAGCACGGCAATGCGATCTAACCACTTATCGATATATCGTTATCAAACAGTTAGGTTCAACTAAATGTTGTTGTATACGTCTAAAAAAGGATCTTGGAATTCCTAAAATATTAGAGAAATACGAAGTTTTCTTTAATGTCTTTTTTTTTTTGATCTGATAGTATTTTGGTAAACTTCATGCACCATCCAGAAACATAGATTGCAAACCAACAATTTATTCAATCAAGATATATTGAAAAGTGATCTTCTATCAGGAACTTCACTCAACAACCAGCAGAAGTCCGCAAAAAACGAAACTCGATCGATGTGATTGACATTTATTTGCAGGAAACTATACAAAATGAAACTAGATTTCTGCTAAAATTTCACATTCCTATCATTTTATTGGGTAGTCATACTCTTTTTGCAACTATTACTAGGAAGTCATTTTTGAGTATAGATAAGGTTGCATATTACCATAGAAAGGAAAACCACTATACTCTACACTTTTCGCAATGTAATGATGTGATATATACAGCTGGAGAAGTCACGATAATTATGACTATGTAATCTCTAGGAGACTTGATTTTGATGAAACTGGAGCATACCAGAAAACTGAACCATTGAGAGTTACGATCATATAATTTTTGCAGAGGTATTTTTCAATACAGTGATCGAAAAAATTACGGAAACTCTGTAGATTTCGACTATTTTGTAATAGGCTAAGCAGCAGTAAGTAAGGATTCAATCAGTTGCTTCTCGCAGAGTAGTGGGAGATTTGATGGGTTTCTATCATTCAAGATTATGTTGAGTAGTCGAAAACAAGTTGTCGAACGGTTGAAAATTCAATAGATTTCAAGAAATTGAAAAATAAATCCATATGTCAGCAGAAGAAATGGGCACCCATCGAAATTTTGCGCTGCTCAATTATGAGAATTTCGAGGGACACAAATCGTGACAAAAACAAGAAATCGGACATTCTAAAGTTTTCCAGTTCTTGGTATATTCCACAAAGTCCATCTAAGCTTTTCTTGAATCATTGCCGCTTATATGTACCATCTACAAATAAAAGACTTGACCGAGCGCTTTAGTTCGACATGTACAGAATCAAACTGTACTTACATCAAGTAAGGACAACCTGACTCGAATGATGTTTTCTTTTACTGTCAATTGCATTAGCATACAACAACAGTAAATAAGAATCGTCCCAGATTGAATCATTCAAACTAATGTTTGGCTGTGTACCGATACATCTATTCGATGCATTCGAACAAATTGTCAATCTTACTACCATGAATTACTATAACCTTCAACATCGACGATTCTTAGCTCAAGCCAAAGTCCTTACTCCTCATAATGTCACCCAACAGCAGTTTGTTTACAAGAACTAATACGATAAACGATATGAAAATATTAAACTAGGTGATGAACAGCAGATATTGTTTAAACAGTTGATGCCAATATATCTCAAGAAATTCTCATTCTAATATTACGATGTATTTAAGGTCACTCAACAACGTGGTTGCCTCTCCTATCTCGTTCGATGTGTCAACCATGATCAGTATGTGAGCGATTGTGCGTGTGCAGAAGAAAACACTCATACTTACATCAATACTCACATACTCAAATGAATTACATCAGTGTGTGATTTACAAAAATCTTGCTTATGCTTGTATTTTAAAGAATAGAAGGAAGAATCAATCATGTAAATATATTTGTTCGAAAAAGCTGAAAGTAGACCTTTTCGAAAGAGATATTAGCCGATTTGCTTGATGTTCGACCAATGAATAATCTTATTCAGATTTCTTTTCAATGAAAAGTTCTTTTGCCCATGAATGTTGACCAGCTAAATTGATTGCCTGTGGACATAATGAAATTAATTATTTCAATCATCTAGTAATTCCGATGAAAGATTTTTTTTACCAGTAGTTCTTGATATTCTTTGTCATTCGAATATAGTTGTGTTAAAGTATCAGCATTAAAAGAATTATCTACATCATCTTCATTTCTATCTGTTTTTTGTTCAATTCCACTACTACAACTATCACGTTCATCATTATACTGTTGTTGACTACTTCCACTAAAAGCATTATCAATATTATGTTGTTTTTGTTCAAAATCTTGTTCATGAAGTTCGTTAGCTGTTGTTGATTCAGTTTCAACACAATGACCAACCCATCCAGTCTAATTAAATGTTCATTAGAAAATAGATTTAATTGGAAAATTCATTGAGTAAAAAATCACTCTAAAGATAAGTTTATAAAAATACAACAGCATGCCAAAGAAAATTTTTATGCATTTATCTTACATCTTAGATTATAAACGTTTTACTGAATTTTTCAAGAATTCTTTTTCTGAGAACATTAATATAATGGAAAAAGGCGATTCTAAGTTTTTGATCATCAGAATGAAATATATTATCTAATGACAAATGTAACATTAGTGTGTACCACTGAGATCTCAACTGAGAGCTTCACTTTCGTAGAGATCATGATAGATTGCAGTGACGATCACACCCTTTTGTAGGTAGAACTTGAAAATACATATATTATCAGGTATGGAAAATCCTCCTTTGCAAAAGCTACATAAATCTCTCTTTCAGCGTCAAATACATGCTGTCTCCATTTGTTTTTTATTTATATTTCACAATGATTAAATATCAGACAATCAGAGACTTTTACTTGTTTTACACTGAGAACTTAATTTATACAATTTTTGAAAAGGAAAATTGATTTTGCAGATGATCAAAAATGAAACAGTATTTTGTTAAAAATTTTATTAAAATAAGCAAGTAAACAAGACAAACCTATACTAAAAAATCATTTTAGACTTTGTCGAGTCTTATTAGAACCTATCTAATGATATGAAATTCATTTTAGCAATAATTTATCATATTTCGAAGTTCACTTACTTGTCTTAATTCAATAAGATCTCGAATCATTCGACAAATACGAGCTGATGTTTTCTGTTCTTTAACAATATTGTCTAAGTCACTATAGTATCTATACATCTTTAATTTTTGTACAGGCTACAAAAGAAAAGAAAAACAACAGGCTCAAGAGTTCAACGAATATAACTCTGTTAAAATAATCATACTTTTTCAGCACTTTTAGCATCAAGTTTTTGGCCAATCATACATAAGAGACTCCATAAACATTCGAGATGCTCTTCATCAGTTTTATTACGAAATAAATATTCAATAATTTTATATGTATATTTACTATTTAACATATTTAATATAAATAGTTTACCCATAAAACTAAAATAAATAAAGATTAGTTTATTCATATTTGTATCCTATGTAGTCTAGGATACACAAATCAACATACTAAAGATTTGCATTAGTATTCGATAAATTATCTTAATAATAAATCAAATTTAATGTCAAAGTGTTGTTTTGAAATAAAAATATAGTTTTTAATGATAGTCTAATCTTAATTCCGACAATATGTCATTACAACCTTCATGTAACAAAAGAGAGATTGCTGATCAAAATACTTTTAGGATTGATGAAAATTTTTCGCGAATCGAATAGAATTACGTAAAAGAAATCTAATTAATATAAAGAGACAAAATTCATAAATGTCTACTATTATATTATGACTATTCAGAGGTTTTAAAGCGCCAAATTCAAAGAAAATGGTAGTCAGGAAAGGTTATGATATTCGTATGGAAAATAATTTATATCTATGTATATATATATGGGGTTGCCCAGTCTGACCGGATACCCCATTTTGATACAGTCCTATTGCAAGGATAACACGTACTATTGTCCGGGTCATATGAGAGAAGATCCCAGATAACCCTGGATTGGCCTGAACAACACCATGTTTTACCTTTACAATAGCAGATAAAAGCTGCCAGTTTTTCATGTTAGCTGATAGCTTTTGTCTGCTATTATAAGGATACAACATGGTGTTGTTCAGGCCAATCCAGGGTTATCTGGGATCCTCTCTCATATGACCCGAACAATAGTACGTGTTATCCTTACAATAGGACTGTATCAAAATGGGGTATCCGGCCAGATTGGGCAACTCCATATATATTTAAATTTATTATTTTTATCAGCATGAAAATATTCTATAAATTTAAATATACATCCAATGAAAAATATGAACTTCACGAGAGATCATAGCGAAATTATTATGAAAGACAATCTAGTTTAAGATACTTGTCTATGGTTTTCTATTCAAACTCATTGTAACATATGATAATTGATATCTTTCATCTCAAATATACATTACGAGTGCTTTATAATTCATAAATCGAAATACAATATGTTACAGAATCCTCAGTTTGACAGTATACGCCAATCGATCGTGTTTCATATTTTTATTTCCATAGAAATTGTATTGGTAGATTTTTACTGATATCTTCAAAAATTTATTGGGTTTGAGACTATGAGTAAAAGTGTAACT
>CAJNSZ010000055.1:365717-420252 GCA_905329745.1 Rotaria sp. Silwood2 | reverse complement strand
AAAATGTCTTGTGATAACTTTATACTTTTCCAGAAGAGTTTTATTGCTTCATACAATATATCGTTTTTTCACTGATTTCCGTCTGTAAGAAGACATATAATTAGTGCATATATATATTATTAAATAATTCAAAGATGTATCTATCCTGAAATTGGCACTTGTTACTTTATCATATAAATAAACTTGTAGCTTTGTATAAAATTTCTGCATGAACTTCTTGTAGGTAATTGGAAGCTTAGAGAAATTTGCATGCAAAGATTTTGTTTAAATTAAGCAACGTTTTTTTTCCTGTAGGAGAATGTCAACTATGATCTATGTCTAAAAAGCTAACAATGCGATCTTGAAATGTGCTTTCTATTATCAAATCAGGTAAAGAAACTTAACCGATGTCAATTGTTGGATAAAGAAGAAATGTTTTCATCCATGATTGATGATTGAGTAAAATTTTTGACAGCATGCTTGATTACTGCTGGTGGTTTCATGATTGGTCAATTTATAAGTTTATATTTCTTATTGATGAGCAAATTTTCCAGTACATTATTGACATAACATGAATCATCAAATAATATCCCATGAAGAAGACCACATAACTATTGTGACGATTGAATTGAAATTCAAATACATAATATAGCGATAATAGAAGACCAAAAGCAGTTGATCATGAAATTGTTTCTGCAACAAGATGAAAATAGAGATAAAGTTCAAATTCAAATTTACTCGCGAAGATTTTGATATGACGATAAGGTAAGGTGTATCTGACATTAAAAATGTAAAAAAATTTTATCATAAAAAAACTAAAAAGAAAAGTTATAGCTGATAATTGAAAATATTACTGATTGAATCACCAAAAAGCTTGCACAGAATGCAAACAATTGACAATGAAATACTTTTCCAATAGGAAATGTATCATATATTATAACGTTCTTAGAAAAGATTATTTATTTTTTCCAAGGAAAAATATATCAAAGAAACTTGATTCAGTTATGTTACATATGAAAATATATTTTCTTGAACCAAGTATTCATTCGCAAGAAAATCCTAACGCTGGAGTTATTTTAGGTTTGAATCATGAAAATTATTCTATGAAAAATGGTGACTCCGGCACTTATAAATCTATAGATAAACATACTCATAAGATTTGGCATACATTCATTTTTTTGTTCTTAAGGGATTATCTAACAGAAAATAGTTGTTATTATGTAAATGATTCTTTAAACTTGAGTGATAATTCCTTCACATTTTCATCGATATTCACATCAGCATAATACTTCACTTCATTCAAGATCTTGAAAAAAAGAGAAAACATAGTATAGATAAATTTAAGATGCGGATCAGCTAGAAAAAGTGTCAGTCAAGTTTGAACTGTCAAAGTAACGCACCATCTGATAGTATTGTTGTACGAAAAATTCATGTATGAAAACCAATTTCTACAATACAGGTGTAACAATGGCTTTGAAAGTTAGCCTCGATGAATAGAAACAATGCTTACATGAACAATTTTTCAGGAATATTATGAGCAGCACCTACTTTCAATGAAAAATCATTACGATATTCCTTAAAAGTAGACTTCATTGAATTCAAGAGATTTACGTAAAAAATACTTAACCATTAAAAAAAGCCGTTTTCATACAAGCTTAAGATTAAATATTTTGCTTTGTCTAAATTTAATATCTAAATATTCTTTTAACAAAAGGAGACACTGCTAATAGTATTTGTGAACGAAGGACCTAGAAAGACTACTCAAGATATTCATACTAAACGTATGAAAAAAATATATCCATTGTCTATTAAGTGGAGTAAATTGTCAATGCATTAATTTGTTTCGCAAAAACCATTCTTAACAAGTTATTATTGAAAGTTCATAGCAATTCTGGGAGATAATAAGCAGTAGGAAATTGTCCTTCATGTATGTATTTTTCCTTTCATATTTTGAAGCGGGTGTGGTTGTCAGCATAAATATCATTAATGGCATCGGTTTGTTTTGCTTTGTGGAATGGAACCCAACAAACTCTCAAACCGAATCAATTCCGTCTCTGACAGATATAAATTTTAGCCACATCCACACGTCTAAGGTTTTCTGAAACCTATTAAATCAGATGAAAAATACACGTTCAAAAAAATTTACCCAATAATTCTATCACTACGTTTTGTTTCATTTTTATTTGTAATTTACAATAAAGGTGGGTAATTATTGCGAAATTTTTTCGTTATTTCATTAAGTAAAAGCTTAAAAATTTGTTTAATATCAAAAATATACTTTCTGCTTTTCAAATATCAAAAGGTGGCAGTACTGACTCCTAGTAGTGTTTCTAATGGGAAGTGTACCAAGCCGAAGCAAAAGATACTAGACATTTGTTACTTTCGGCATAGATGCTATTTCACATTTCGCAGAAAGCAGCATAATCTATGTATTAATACTCTTTACTGAATAAGATAATACTTTGATTTCACGATGATCATATCAATTTTTTAACAGTAAAATATTGAATTTAAATTATTTTATTGTTTTTAGAATATATTACTTTATAGTCTTATCCTCATGTTCGATTATAGTAGCGATACTAGACAGATTTCTTATTGTTATATTTGTATTAATCTGATATATCATTATTAACAGAAAGACGTTTTATTTTAGTTCTGTTCATTGCTGTTTCAGCTTGCAAGTATAATATTTCGTATTTCAATTAGCATTGTCATGGCTTATCCAATATACTTCATAAGTTTTGTTGTCTTTTCTTTTGTTATTCTACGTATTGGTTCAATTCTCGTCGCCTTAATTTAAAGAAGAAACCTTATGCATGTATAATATCTTAATTTCACCGGAAACTATTATTATTCAATAAGATTCAGTGAGTGGTAAAACGAATCTATCGACATTTGGTTGCTTGAGTCTCGTAGGATGATAGTGCAATTTATGATTGTATTGTTGGTTCGGAAAACAGATAATAAAAGAATAATGATTTGATAGTCTGAGAACATTTTTCTAAACATATTTCTTTCTGTTAATATTTGTATGATCAGTTTTAAATGTTGAATAGTATTTCACCAAGTCGAATACAATATTAATTTTTATGTTCATGACTCAAAAAAATTCGTAGATTAAAAGTTTGATTATGTAGAAAAAAAGTAATATGATACTCGTACATATTTCAGAGTAGTTTTCAGAAAATTTTTGTAGAATTAAGTCACAAAGAAAAATAGTTCGTCAACATCATGCTTTCTGTCTCGGCGATGATTTAATGTTTCTTTCATTTTCATTTTGTTTACTACAAGTAACAATGCATGTTTATCACTCTCATTTTGCATTTTTTACGTGCTATGATTTAACAATGAATACTTTTTTTTCGTTATGTGATCAAGCGAGAAAGACTGTCAACAAAACATACTCATACAAATGCATTTACCCTCTTGAATGTGAATGTAATCATAGTAGAAAAAGAGAATTGAAAATGTATTTGCCATTGCACTAATTTTCGTTGATAAATACAATGAATCGAATTTTGTTTCTTGTGATAGTGATTCTTGGAACGACTGCTAGTAATCCAGGTTAGATATTAACATCAAATCATAAGAAAGATTCAGTTCAAATAAAATTTCATCGCTATTATGGAACATTTTTTTTTTGGTGATTTTGACAAATTAAGGCATTCTATAGAAAAGAAGAGAAAATGTTTTCAAGACAGGACTAAAAGTCTAATGAGTTCTTTTTAATAATCGTTAGTGATCGACTTGACCGATTGCAAACTGACACATGCTGAAGCTGTTGCACAAATCATGCCGATAGGTGTACAAATGCCCTCATCCAGTGAATGCGGCGATGGCACTACAGTAACATGTGTTTCACTCGAACAAATCAATTGTGATTCCATTGGCTGTTTGAGACAATTGAAGACGAGCTCAACATGCAATATCATCATTACGGCTGGCACGGTGAGAGTTTTGTTTGTTTTTTCATTTATATTTAAGTTTTATTGAAATACAAAAAGGAAACGAATAACGAAAACGGCTACAAAATCAGTATTGCACTTGATAGTTGCATCGACACTTATATCAGTAGCACCTTCGAAAGCGTTGTAGATGCCAGCAGTGGAACTATACAATATAAAGCAACAAATGGGAATACTTTTACGAAGATGATTGATCATTGGGATATTCGATTTACAAACTATTGTTAGCTTTGAATTCTTTTACAAATCTGTTTTTTTTTCTTAAAGAATCAATAAAAGAAAAAGGATTAAAACGTGGAAGGTTGGTTCGTTCAATATTCGTTGCGTGAGAAATGAAATAATTTTGTTTAAGGAAATTTAATTCCAATGTTAATCTTAATTTTGATTCACGAGTTTTTCATCAATAAAGGCAAACGATCAATGTATGATCAATGAGAAGAGATTTCTCATACAAGAAGAGCTGGCACCATATTCAACATTTTCTTGCCCAAATTCTTTTCCTTCATTGTATTAGATCTCAAATCGGCTGTGTTAGTTGCAGAATTTTATTCTCTATGGAAAGATGCCAATTTGAATAGACCTTCGCCGGAAAAAAAACTAGGATTTTGGTTTTCAGTACTTGAATTTTGAACATGTTCGAACAATGTAACTGCAATGTCTCTTGTCCACATTCGTTTTACGACTTGTATTGGATCTCTAATTAGTTGCTTCAGATGCAGAATTTCGTTCTCTATTGAATAGTATCAATTTCAGTAGAGCTCGTCAGGCAAAAAATAGAGTTCTTAGTCGAAGTACTGGGTCTTCTGCCATGCCATGGCTGTAAACCTTGTCCAAATTTGCTTCAAAATTTATGCTGACATTCTCACTGTTTGCATTGCCTGAGGAATTATAGTGTCTATAGAATGGTATCAATTTCAATAGTTATTATCGGGCAAAAAATAGGATTTTGACTCAAAATACTCGATTCTCGACAAACCTATGACTGTAATCCTTGCTTACATTTGCTCCTAGACTTATGATAGTTATCTAATTAGCTGTTATGAATTTAGAAGTCAATTGTCTATCGAACGATGCTATTTCTGAGGAGAGTCATCAGGGAAAAGTATGAATTTGGGCTAAAAAAAAAAGAGTTTTGATCTCCTTTTTCAGGTTTATTGTACAATGCATGTGAAAGTATTTCGAAGATTTTGTTGATCTTCATTGATGCGTATGAAAGTTTTTGGATTTCGATCAACTATACTTCTAGTCAAAATTTTACATAGGGAAAAATATAAGACAATTTGCGTGAGTAAAATCAGTAAAAATGATTCTTCTCGATGAACTGTTTCATAAGATGATTGTTGACCAGTTGAATCAGAGGAGAAGACCTGATTATGCGGCTATTGTTTGAAGTAACATTGCCTTTCCTTTCCAATATTTCCTCTCTCTTCAATGTATATGACATTGGAGGACTAGCTTAATCATTGGTTAGTTCGAACAAATTTGTACCATTTTATGATCTCTAGAAAACAGTAAAGCTGAGATAGGTTGCACCCATACACTTGAATACTGTCTTGCTTGAACCAAATTAAAGCAAGTAACGTTGAAGAGAAATGTCAGATGCCAATATACAATGTCTAATGCCATACTAAGTGTTTCTTGATAGGTCATTGTACTTTTGCTCTGTATGCAAGTAATTGTACATGTTATTGATTTGATGGAGATTTCTTTCTACTCTAATTTCTATCTGCTGCTATTCCTTATCTTCTATACACTTCATCAACTATCCACGTAGTTCACACACCCTTTCCATATTGTTTCCCATCATCGCTGCATCTCTCTTTTCATCTGTCCCTTTCTCGTTTCGTTCCGCTCTCTATCTCTACTTTCCTCTGCCTCCTGTTGCTTTCCTTTCTCTGTCCCTTCCAAACTTATCTCTGTGCCCTTCGATCTTTCTTTCATTCTTCGTTGTTCCCTCTTACTCTATGTCTATCTTTATCTAGCTATCTATTACCTCCGCTTGTCCTTCATCAGTCTAATTCTTTTACCATTCTATTGGGATATGAACGGTCAAATGCAACAGAGGTAACATGTGAGGATTAGAATATTACTCAGAGGAATATTTTGGTGGCAGGCGTTTCCTAGCATAAATATATACGATTCATAGATAGCCTAATTTTCATGTAATGGTCTTCTCTTCAATTATGAATCATGTTATACAACAAAATCTTCACAAAAATATGAAATTCATCACACGAAAACTTATACAGAGTGGACCAAAAGTAACCTAACATGAACTTCCTTTTCACTTTTTTTCTTTCTAGGTCCATAGTTCGATCTCATATCTGGACCATATATACTAGATGAAAATACTCAGAGAAAGAGCCTTTTATCAGCCTTTGGCTAACAGAATTTGTCGGAAAACATATGAATATCTTTCGTACACTCTTCTATGACTGTCACATAAGTTTGTATTTTTCTTAGTGTTGTATTTCTATCTATTGGTCTGTTTGAATCAAAATGTACAGGATGCTTTGAATTCTATTGATCTTTACGTTGTTTCAGACTTATTGCGTAGAAAATGACTCAAAAACGAGATATAATGAAAAAAGACATTGACTTCTATTAGACAACACCGAACTTATGTGAAAGTCATATAAGAGTGTAGAATAGATGTTCATATGTTTTCCGACAAATCCTGTTAGCCAACGGCTGATAATAGGCTCTTTCTCTGAGTATTGTCATCTAGTATATGTGGTTCAAATATGAGATCAAACTATGGATCTATTAAAAACAAAAGTTGAAAAGAAGTTCATGTTAGGTTACTTTTGGCCCACCCTGTATATTAAAAGTCATGTGTATTTCCGTCAAGAAATAAAATATCAGCTAAACTTTAAACTCTCTAATCAAATTTATTAGACTTATTTCTGACCCTCTTACAGCTTCATCTGGCCCACATTCTTATGACTCCAAGATAGCTTTTTTGTGAAGCTTACTATAACATAGTTTTAAACTTGTTTCAAGAAACGCATAGAATTCATTATATTTGAAATCGATCAGTATGTAGCATCCATTTATTGTTCATTGCTTTATGACATAATTTATTCGCGTATTTTTGATCGATTAATCTTTCTCTATAGAGCCAACTGAACCGATATCTGAGAAACATCATTAAGGTATATTGATTATTCATGAATTCAATTATAATATTTTGCTCATCATTATTGTTAAGTTAGAGTTTATTTCAGTTTCATACATCAATTCGAGAATAAAATCAAAATATATATGCTACAAAAAAGTTACGATCTATTGGTGAAAATTTTCATTTTGTTAAGGGATTCTGCTGTCAACCACAATTTTGAGTTGTTGTCACTGCCTCAATAATAGACATAAGACCTTTTGTTCTATATAATTGTTTCAATTCATAACCGCTTTTTTTCAGTAAATCGATGTATTCAGTTAAATTCCTTTCTTTGGAACCAACACCTGATAGCATTTCAAGATCCATCACGTGTGCTTCCCAGTTGTCTTTACTATTTGACAATATTACCATTTCAACTATAAACACTGTAATGGTTTTTTCTATTTGAGTTTTACTGGCGTAACGTATCGATTTGAGTATTTCAATTGATTTTTCATCGTTCCAATCATGAATAATGTATTTCAATATATAGGCATCGGCTGATGATATTGTTTCAGATTTGAACATGTCTCCCGAAGCAAATTCATAACGAGTTGGTTCAATATTTTTTCGTTGAAATTCGTTTGGATTCATCATTTTAGCATTGTCGATTACATGCGCCAAATCGAATAAAATACCATATAAATTTTCATGTTTTTCCAGAATAGATGATAATAATGTTCCTAATCCTCCAGCAATATCAACTAATGTGTTAAAACGAGCAAAATCAATAACTGAAACTATCGACGATGTCATATAATTCGAATAGGCAACCATTGAATTATTGAATATATTTGCATATTCTTTATTCTCTTCTTTTTGCATATAATCAAATATACTGCAACCGAATGCTTGTTCGAAACTATTTCCATGTTTGTAACCAAATTTAATTAAAGATGGAAAATATGTTGATACCTTTTCCGTGTTCGGACCTAAGTCTAATCGAATCATATCACGTGCTTTTGAAAAATGATTGCTTGTCAATAGTAATCCATCTTCTGTCAATTGAAATTGAATAATTTCTTCTGGATGACTATACTTAATTGAATTATCGTCATCATTATTTAACTGTTTTACAATATCAGCATCAGCAATCACACGTAACAATCGATAGAGAAATTCCGCATTCCAATTATTTCCATTCAATTGAGATAATTGTGATGCTGTAATAGGAGCTTGGTAATCAGCCATTACATCAGCAATACCCAATTCACAAAATGCCCATACAGCTCGTTCGAGTGATCGATGAAAAATTAACGATAAGTATTTTGGTAGACCTTTGAGTTCCAATGGAGACTTAACAATAGCATTGTTGTACTCTGCCATTATGATTGAAATCAAATCTATAATTAGTGTATTTTTTATGAAAAAGACGGAGGTATGAGCCGATGAAAAATGTTTCAAGCAGCAAGTATAAAAAAATTATGCACCACGATTGACAGAAAAATGCAAAAATCATAAAAGTTAGTTGAAAGAGAAAAGAACTAATTAGTGAAGAGGCACATTCGTGTGCATTCATCTTCTAGTTGTCCAATAGGGAAAACAAGACAACATGAAATCTCAGTAATTAACACGAGTGAAACATAAACAAATCTTGAACATGTCTGTCGAATTTCATTTGCAACCATGATTCGCAAGGATCGCGATAAATTGAAATTCATTGGTCAATACTTTTAAACTCAGTCAGTTGCATGATTATTGCACCGTTTGACTGTTAGAAAGCAATCTCAGGTCACCAAATTTCCAAAGCTTGAGATGTAGGATGTAATCTTTTTTTACAATATAAAAATAGTAATAATCTCTCTGCCCTAAGATGAAGGAAAACAAGTTTTTTTCAAAGTACTTAACTAGAGAATATTACTGTCTAAAAAAAAGAAATCCTTGTCATTTATAAGAAAAGTCTACATCGTCTCTTTGAATGACATACCTTTCTGTCCTTGAAAGAGATTATGATTGAAAATTGGGTTACAATGTCGTCGATAAAATGAGGCTCAGTTTCTTTAGATATAGAAATTAAAAAGCAAATGATAAATGATATTTTATTCTGACTATGTGACGCCTTCGATGTCACCATCATATTGAGAAAGTCCGTTTTTTAAATACTCATTTTATTTTCATTCTTATCGTTGCATTCAACAAAAAGTAATGATCGGGAGAAAGCAATCGACTGTTTGCTAACAAATAAAAGTATCTTTAGAAAAAAATAATAATTTTCTGCAAAGCACTGCTCGCGTAAGCGTTCTTATGCCGTTTCCGATGCCTAAAGTTCGAATATCGGAATTTGAAGAATCACATAAAACAACGTCATTCTACATAATAGAAACAAATACAAGTATCTTAGTTAAAAAACTCCTTGTACTTCACTAATTCTTATATACAAAAACTACGAGAAAAGCTGCACACTAGATTATGTACAAGTTAAGCTGAAATATGACATCCTATTCAGAATAGACATGAAATCGTCACATCAAAGCGAGTGGAAAATTAATGATCGACTGGCTTTGGAACATAGCTGTTCAAATTTAACAAATACTCAATACTTATAAAGTGCATACAAAATTTTTCAAAAAATTAAAATATATGCAGCTGAGTGGCAGAACATCATGTCCTACAACGATTCTTAATAGTACTTCATTGATTGTTTTTTATATGTCGACACTAACTTTAAAAAGTAACTGAGTTTTAAATTCAACTACAGAATATCGACATATATATCTTAACTTGTATGATAATGTTATTTGAATTCTTCACTGAAGAGATGGATAAATATGTTTTAGCAGGTGAAATAAATTAAATTGCTGGTTTTTTTTCTAGGCTTATTTTTTCAGGTTAGATTAGATCAGAAATATTGGTTCTGATGCTGAAAAATACAGAATTAAGTCCTGATTTTATTGACATGTTCTACTTTAGATAGGCATTTACGATTATTTTGTAAAGTATAAAGTACTGAATGCCACAAAAGCATCACTTACTCAGTATTTAGCTAGAATAAAGTGTCCTTTTTAATTTTTTTCAATAATTTATTATCTCCTATTCAGATATAAAATGAACATATATAAATACATCGTTGTTATTTGATCGTAAAATCAATTTCTGGAACTATCTTATACTACATTGAAAACCGTCGTAAAATTATGCCTAATTATCTACTTTTCGCGCACTTTCATATCGATGAAAACATTTCAGTTTTCTCATTCAGTTAGAAAACAGATCAGTCCTTTCAAAGGAAAGAATTTGGCAGAGCTTGAAATTTCGCATCTGTTTACATAAAAAGGATAAGGTTTTGTATCTTGCAAAGGAGAAGTAAATTAGATGATCAAACAGAACAGATTACGATGTATACCAAAACATTTTCTATCATTAACTACAAGAAAAGAATTCTTGAACTTGATCCAGCAGGATAACAACGGTTTTTTACATATAACTGATTTTGTTATTGAGTGAGTTGTTTTTGTACTACGCACTACTTTTTAGTCTACAAAATGAAGGTATATTCTCATTTAAAGAAGAATATATCGATAAAATCTACACAAAATTCTTTATCTTCCACCATCAGAATCAAACTTTTCGGGCAAGTCTCAATCAAGAAATCAGACTTAACAAAAACCTGCAATTTAATATATCTCATCCGTTAGTAGACATGTTTCCGTTGATCTCAGAATGTTTTGTAAATTTCCTTGTATTTTTCTGTTTACTTTTAATAATGTAATTCATTAGGATTCTGGCGATAGTTTTGTGTGTCGCGTCTTATCCCTATAATAGATTGAAAGCTATTTATGTAACTCACTGTGTAACTTCGACTTCATCTTAGAATGAATATAAAAGAGCGACAGAAAGACTTTTTCTCACGGTTATTTTTTATCGAAGTATTTTAGTATTTCCCTTCTTCAGTTCTTTTCTTCATCCCATTCTCCTTCTTTTTTTCATCTTTGTCTCCCCTCCAATGTCTTGTCTCCACTATTTGCTTTTACTTATTTTCTCAAGACACTCTTCGCTTTTGGCCGACTAAATTCTTTTTTCTTACTGCGCAGAACGCTTGAATCACATCGTCTTTCTCGCTTATCATATTAATGCACACAGAGAAAGCTAGAATTTTTTTTTCATGATGCGTACACTCAAAACTTGCCTTCGTCACATGATGTTTTTTAACCAATCCTAGTTCATAGATACGTCGCTCTAACAGATTTACAACCATTTTTCTCAGAAAAAAATCTACCAACCGATTAATCAAATTATTTTTTCTTCACTGTTTTATTCCATTTTTAGTGTTTTACTTGTTGTTTATTTTGACATAAAAAATTAAATTGATCAACGGATATTTTTATGGTTCAAGCTAACTTTATTTCTTCATCATTTTTTGAAAATACAATAACAAAATACACACGCATAGGCAAAAATTAGACATGCGTAAATAACTGTTAAAAAAAACAAGAAGGAAAAAAGAAGAAAAGATACACATCGAAGTTAATTTAATTTGACATTAACAATACAGGTCAATAGAGTCGAAGCCGGGTAAATGTTAACGTTTAATCACAGATCTGCCAGATCCATCTATGATTTCACATTGAACACTGCCAATTTTGAATTAGAGACTGAGTTTATTACATTCTATGCAGAAGTGTTGATTCAGTTCAAAGAATTTACTAAATAAAAACTGGTGTAAAATAACATGAATGAAATTAAATCGTTTTTCCTACTAAAACAAACTTCGAAAAAGTAAAAAACGTCATACACTTTTTGATTATAATTATTTTTTTCATCATTATGAATAATAATTTACAAAAAAAGGGCATGTGGATGCCACTGTACGTGTGCGTACGGGGATTTATTTCGATAATACTCACGCTCATACCTAGGAGTGTCGGCTTAGCATTAGTGTTAAGAAAACGCTAACGCTTTTGCATTAAAATTAAAAAAATAACTTAATGCTTTGGTATTAGTATTAGAAAAGTATTAACTTAACGGTAATGCTTATAGTTCCGAAAAACAGAACAAAATTGTTCTGTTTTGGGAAAAAATTCTCATAAGCAACCAATTTTGTTCTGTTTTTGGGAACCCTAAGCACTACCATTAGATTAATACTTTTCTAATACTAATACCAAAGCATTAAATTATTTGTTTAACCCTAATACAAAAGCATTAAAAATAGTATTAATTAATGCAATGCTAATGCTAATCTGACACCCCTACCCATACCCAAAATTCGATTTCAAATACAAACGGCTGAAATAATATTCTGGAGGAGAGTAGCTATGAGACACTCTAGGATTAAGTCCGCAGCTCGAAAATAAGAGAATCTCTATGAATCAAGTCTCTACTCCTTCACATCGAACGATCATAACTGCGATAGCTGAAACACGTCGTGATAATGGCACACAAGACAGTCATGTATTCAATGTTTGAAGTTATGCCTTTAGGGAAAAAGTCAGTCGGACGTCCACAAGCCAGCGACACTAATACATCGAGGAAATCTACCAAAAGGGTTTAGAGCTTGGATGAAACTTGTTCATCTTAAGGCCAATGCAAATCGTCTCTAATGATGTCTTACGAGTATTTCATCAGATCTTTTTGAAAGAACCAAACGAATAACCACAAACGTATTCGACAATGTGATTCTGCTGATAGGAAAGTTACATCGTTTAGCTTTTTCACTGTTAATACAAATAAAATAGAATATCTAACTAACAGGATATATTTTTAATGCAACAAGTATGCAAAAAATACTAATTACTTCCAACAACCTCATATTTAATTGATTTGCATAAGTAATAAGAACGAATATTAGTGAGAAGTCAGAGCAATATATTATTTTTTAAAGCACTAAGACTTGATTCTTGTACTGCTCCATAATAGGCGTCCATCTCACTTGAAATTACGTCATCTGAATTCTATTGATATGGCTAATTACTTTAACAAATCAAAGCGTTCAAAACTATTTCAATTAGCTTGTTGAAAAAACTTGCCATATAGATCAAATGACTAGTAGAAATGAAAACACATTTTTGTGTGCTCAGCATAAACCCAGATAGTATAGATTGTCAATATTAAGATCAACAGCAGAAAGTTTATTTACAAGTGAAAAGCATGCATCAGTAACTTGACAACGAAAACCAAACGATATGATTCATTCTAGTCTTTGTCTAATTTCGATATATTCTATCGAATAAAGTAAGTTTCGCCCCAAAAAAAATTATTTCATTCTGGACAATTCTCTATTGCACTTACTAAACAATGAAGAATGTTATAAAATCAAATTTTGTTTTTTGATTAACATCAAAGTTTTAAGTTGTCATTAATTCACATTTCATTTTCACGGATTTTATGTAAAAATGATAATCAAAGTTAAGTGCATTTATATTTAAATTAAAATCTATGAAATTGAAAAGTTTCCACTAGTGATAATTCATTCATAATTTATTATAATCAAAATTATTAATTGGATTATTCTATAATAAAATCAAGATTAAAATCGAATTTTTGCAACTTTCAATAAGACGATTATCTTTCATTATCAGATTATCATCGATAAATATTTTTTACATAGCACTCGCAAGAAACTGAATATGTACAATCGTTCAACGCTTTGAGGACGCAGTTTTTTCTCTCAAAAAGCAGTTTTTCAATCAATTTATTGTATTCGACTCAAATGATTTCATAAAAAAAATCGTACGATTAATACATCGAGAGAAGAAACTGGAAGAGATCATGACTTCGATGTATGTTAATAGAAAGAAAAGAGAACATCTGCAAAGAACTTAGGCGACAGATAGAAAGGGATAAAATATATGCATGAGATAGCAGATGGGATGACTTAAAATTTACATGGTATTACAGTTTAATTGAGCGCAAACATTTTCTTTACTGGAACATAAGTGGTAAAACTTATGCACCAATGTCTTCAAAGGGTTAAATAGTATTATTATCCATTATAAGTGGAATAATTGCTATCATCTTTGGTTGAGAAAACCCTCACAATTCAATAAAACACATTGATGCCATGGTGGATTCTTTTATATAGTTAAAAATAAAAACAGTTTTTCAAGGAAAATCGTATTCTATAGAAAAATATTTTTAATCTACTAAAAATACTATGAAGAAATGTACTTTTCACTTCAGAATTCATGAATTCAACAAAATCAATAATAATGAAAAATGATTTTAATGAATCTTCTTTTTAGAAAAATTTATCTCATATTTTTAGATAAATACTATAATACACAAATTATTTGAATATTTCAAAATCAACTTTTATACCTGTTCTATTTACTATAATAGAGACGAATGAAGACAGTAAGTTATACAATTTGTATAAAAATTTTTGATAAATTATTATCTCATTTGTTTTTTTTTATACGTATCTTAAACGAAAAAGATAATAGAAGTTTATTTTTCTGAAAATCAATAAAAAAAAGACAAAATTTTAATGCAATGTGTTCAGTTACATATGATACGATTTCTAGGAGGATATTCAGGAACAATAACTATTCTTCGGTGTTGATAACATAAGTTTTTCCAATTTCTCTTTGAGTTTAGGCAGTGTTCTTAAGCATACAAATGGAAGAAGAAATACGATGTAATAAGAGAAAAAATAAGCATATGACATAAACACTAATCCTATAGCTCTTGATACTCGAAATTGATAAAAAATATTCAAAAATACTCCTGGAGCACTAAAAGTTACGAAAAGTATCGAAACAGATAATAATTGTTTTGTCATTTTTCGTTCTTTTCTCCATTGTATTGATCAATGTAAACAAGATTTTTGCTATAAAGCACGTATTAATAGAGATAAATATTGGAACTATTTGATGACATACAAACTCCCATATTGAAATCATATTTACATAATAATATATACAAGAAAATGGGACACCATAAACAGGTAATCGATAAAATATATATGGACAAAATGGAGCAAATATTATAATACAATAATAAATGAAACTGTACAGAATAAGTATTATTAATGAAAGATAATGAATAAGGAAACGCCTTTTTCTATTTAATAACCATCGATCATAAAATATAAGAATATGTCTCTCAATTGTTACCCACGAAAGTATTAAAAATTGTGTTCCATATAATGCATAATCAATAAATGACCAAAATACAGAAAAAACTTATTGGAAATTCCCAACTGAAACCATAACGAAAAAAATGAAGAATAAATGGAACATCTATTAATTCATATGATAAACAAATAAAAGGAAGAATTATAATAACATAATTATTCAATGCACGACGAAGAATTCGATCAAATAATAAATGATAAAGAACAAATAAGCAACAAAATATTGATAGAATGTTTGAGACAAGAAAAAGTCCAAAACGAAAACCATAGGAAAATACAATATCGGGATAGAAACCGGTACTTTCTTCAGTAGATGTTTTGCTTGAATTTAACATTCTTTAATAAAATGAATTCTGAAAACACATCAAAGAAAAATATAAGATCTATGTACTTACACCAACTCAGATGGACTCAATTTTTCCTATTGTCTATGATAATCTTCTTATGCCTGGAAATGTTTTTTTTTAATATCAAGGTGTATTAATACAAGATTAATTAAAAACCAATGACGTCAAGATTTTTATTGACAAGAGAGATTTTTGTACTATAAGTTAAGAAGATTAAACATATCCGTTCGAGGAAGCACTATCAATGTCAAACAAATGAAAACTGATGCGGAAAATCGAGTAAAATCATACACCTTTGATCGATGATAATAAAAATATAATTAAAAGTATCCAAATTTTATTGATTATTATTGGTAACTCTTAATTAAAACCGATTTATTAATCATAAACAAATCGTCTATAATTAATGTAAAACAAAACAAAAAAGAGAATTAATTTTCTATCGTTTATAAACTCACACGAAATCAATTAAAAATTACTTTTTGCTCAATTTTAAATCGGTTTGAACATTAAAAAAAATCATAGATTTTAATCCAATTTTTTTACATGGGTTTTCTTCGGTCGTCGACTAACAATTTATAGATAATCGGTATTCGAAATCTAATTTAAACTTTATTCAGCAGTAGTGTCATTCAAATTTTGACTTCTTATCAAGTTTTCCAAGCTGCGTGAGTGATACGATAAACACCAGTTTCATTTAGTCTCGCACTGTCTTTATGCGAGATTTTTCGTCGTCAAAATTTTCATTACATACATCTGAAAACATTCTCGTCCGAAAGAAGTTTCTTGTGATATTTCTGAGTTCTGGTGCTTGAGTTAAAGAAGATTGTTCTATGTGAGGTAATAAAAGTGAATGTTGAGATTATATGAGTAATTCAGTGAAAGCGATGCTCATGTCACATTCATATCCACCGGATTTAATAATTGTATCGAAGTACCCTTTATGGATTTTTACTGCACATGGATCTCAATTAAATGTAGTATCCATCGAGTAGGATTAAGATTATCAGAGAAACGTCGATCGTATCAATAATAAATCATAATTTTCTGATGATAACAAACTTGAATCGATTCAAAATTTCCATTGGAATAAGCTCGATTCATTTAAACCAATGAATAATCGATATAACTATGTTTTCAGAATGTTTGTTTTAATCTTACAAGAGATACAAATGAATAAACAGCAAATCATATTTTGTGAAGGACTAATTCAACCATCTCCATTGACAAATGAAAGATCTATTATGTCTCGCATGGGATGTTACCATTGTCTTTGATACTAAAGTAATTACCTATTCATGTTTTGACAATCAAGTTACTCTACTTAAAAGAATGACAATTGATTTAATATCATTGTATGTGTATTGAAGTCGATTATTTAGTCTGAGATATCAAAAATATATACGCTGTTTTGCAAAGGAAAATTTATCAAATTATTAAGCCATAAATATAACATCTGTATATAATACATCTGCTATGTTAATTTTGCCGCTTGTAAAGAAAAAGTGAGTTTCAGTATATTCTTATGTAACACTTCAAGATAAACATATACAAAACTTTAAATTCAATCACACTAGCAAATAGACAAGTTGTGATAAACTTTATTGGCTTAAAAATTACTTTTTAATTGATTCAAACTTTTGGCAAAGGACTAAATTCATCAATATGTTATGAATACGGCATAAATCAATTGAGATTACCTTCAGAAATATTTATAATGACTAATTATTGTTATGTTCTTTATAGCATAGTAAAATCCATTGGTTAAATATTAATAGACAGCACCGAATAACTGTATTTCTTATTTTGTGAAAGCTTCTACCCAGGAAACCTATCGAAATCTATATATAATTATTTGAAGAGTATATTTTACTTATCGTTTTCTATAAACAAAGAAATACAACTGCACTTTTACAATAGAAATATTTCCAATACAAATTGAAGCAGAACTTTTGGGTCATTATTTGTCATCAGCTAAAAACAATATTTTCACTAGGATTTCAAAAAAATTTCAATAGCAAAAAAATAAAATTGTGCACGTTTGTTTTATTTGTCTACATATCTACATAGAAAATTTCCTGTAGGAAGAAGCTCAAATAAAATGAATGTAGTTTTAAAGCCAAATTTCAATTGATTTGGTAGAACATCGCAGTCGATATGGACGATTAAGTAGATATTGATGTAATTGTTGTTGAATTATATCTGGAATACAAGGTGTTTCATAGCAATCAAAATCGATAAATCTGATATAAAGCGAAACAAGTTGTTGTAAATGATCAACAAGAAAATGAATAAGATTAAGAATACATTTTGTAGATTCATGTTCAGCATCAACAGTACGCGACGATTTCCAATACCATCCATCATATGAACCATAGATATTAAAGAAAACTACTTTCAAATTAGATAACTGATTCGACAATAATTTGCAAAACTGTTCAGCATTTTTGAATGTTAATGATATATCGTCCATCACAAGTGTTTTTATCTAATTGAGAGAAAATATAATTTATTACAAGATAAATCGAAAGAAATATACATTTTTGTTATATAAGTTCAAACATTTATAATAATCTCTCTCTTCTAACATTAAATTTAAACAATTTAGAAAACAGATTTTCTTTAAAAAGAATGGTGAATATCAGTTAAAACAGCATTTCCCAACAAACTAATTTCAATGAAATTTTTCTTGTAAAATAGAAGCTCTTACTTGCTGATTGACGCGAGTTCCGAGATTGTCAAGATTATGTAATATGGCATGGGAAAAAATTCCATTGTCCTCCCATATATCTAATGTATGAACATTATAAGCCATCCGTAATATTGATTCTAGTTCAGTTGTAGTAACAATATCACCTTCATCAATTGAAATTTTTGTTAATAATGGCCATGGAACTAATGATGATATAGAACTTCGAAAATTACCGAGCTCTGAAATACAAGTCTCCTTTCTATAACCAGTCAAGAATAACTCATTAGCGCGTGGAAACATATCTATTGCATTAATTGGCATTTGACAAGATCTAAATAGAAAGAAAATATTCCTATAGATCATTCATACAAATAAATTATTTTCTTCATACTTTTCCAGACCTCTACAGAACAGATATATTGGAAGTATTGTATCATTACATGGTGAAGTGAATACAGTAAAACAATGATAATGATGTCCACTATAGTAATTACCACGTTCTTGAATAAAAACTCTCGGTCGTTGTCGATTAGTAAATGGAACATTACAAAATGAGTTCAAAATTATTTTTTCTTCCAAGTCATTGCTAACATCTAATTCTAGATTAAGATTATAGGTTGCTAATGGTTTGAGACGATCAATACATGATTGTTGAATAACGTCACCTGATATAACTAATGGACTAGAGATTTCCATAATTGCTACTAATTTTACTGATAGATGATTAAGTTGACCAAATACAAATGATAAAAGCGCAATAGTTCGATGAAAACTAATGCTATTTGTGCAGTCTATATGTAAACGAGATAAATACACAAGATGAGTATTGACAGTGGCAGGTATTCTAAAAAGATTCATATGATTGATACTTTTATAGATGATAGAATGTTACTTACGCGTTTACGTTAAAACTATTGTTGCCGTTCATAAGTAGATCTTTTACACCAACAGAAAGATTTTCAATAAAGGGTATACACGATATTAAACGTTCGAGAAAACGTGATGTATGCATACCAATAGTCAATCTACGAAGACGAGTTGTATTTAATAAATTTGGTAAATTCATCATTGGTACAGCAGAGTATTTGTCTAGTTTATATGAATTTTTATAACAAGCATTAGATGGAAGTCGACAATTTATTAGACGAGGCAGCTGTGAACATACCTTTTATAAAAATATACAAAAATTATAATTTTAGGCACCGTAATATTATAAGATTGTTTATCACAGGTAATCTAAAATTTCCTAATGAGTTGAAGGGATAGTTATCTTCTTGCCTTAGCTAAATAAACTCCTTCAATTTCAAGATAATTAAATGGATTAGATGGTGTAACATCAACTAATAAAGTATGTACTTGTTTTATTAAAGGATTACACAATAAGTTATCAAACTCATGTGGTTCAATATCGATCAGATGAAGACGTTGAAGTAATGTTGTTTGATGATATTTTAGAGATGATGAAACGATTGACCATCCGTCAATAGCGTTGTTTAATATTACACGTAATGAGACAAGTCGATTTCCTATTAATTTCAAAACATTTTGACAAAGATTGTTGAACATCGATAATGACATTGTTGAATCACCAATATGAATGTGCCACAAATATTCCTGTATAATGATTCTTGAAAATTGTTTATTCAATGATAAAAATGATTGAAGAATGTCAAGAGGAGACAAATAACCAAACATTTCGAAAAGAATATCCGCAGGTAACAATTCAAACGTACTAACGATCATTTTATTCATGTCTCTTATTCATTCCTAGGAAATCATATATATATGTTGTAGGCAAAATTGAAATTCGGGCAAATTCGGAATTTGCCTAGGCAAAATTGGAATTCTAATTCTGCCCGGGCAAAATTAGAACCTGACTAGAGATAAATTCTTAAAAAGAAAATAATCAAAATCTTAGTGTTATAACTGTATTTTATTCAACAAAATCTTTTTTTCTGAACATTTTACAATTAGAAGTCCAAATACTTTACTCTATTCACCCATATTTTTACAACAACCTCGTTTTGAATGACATTTTATTGAACAATTTTGACTATTTTCTTTTTAAGAATTTATCTCTAGTCAGATTCTAATTTTGCCCGGGCAGAATTAGAATTCCAATTTTGCCTACAACATATATATGTATATGTCGATGTGGATGTGGATAAATCATATACATCCGTCTGTTTTGTTTGACGAGCATTGTTTTTATAATTGCTCACTTTTATTCTTTATGAATTGACCTCACGAAAAGAAAAAAGAAAGCATGAACATCGCTAGCTATTGAACGTATGTTTGAACGATTAGAAAATTTTATTCGTTTGTTTTATTCATACAAAGTATATAAAAAGATTTTTCCAACGAATAGGGTATTAACTTCAAATGGCATATAGATGAACTTTTATAACAAAATAAAATTCGCCGAAAATGGAAATTATTCATATGAATTAATATCGACTAGGCCCTTAAATAATAGGTGCTATAGCCAGAGGAAGAACTTTTTTCCATATGAAATTTTCGAACTTGAAAAGGCTCGATAATCTTGTACGGAAGTGAAAAGAGATTCTTTTCCATGGATAGAGAGTTGGTAAAATACATATTGTTTTAGAGTGTATGACAATTTTCTTCTATCAAACTTCGAAAACGTCCAGCATTTCACCAAATTAAAATTTTATGACACAGTCAAAATGGATAAAATGCGGAGAGAGGATGTTTTTCGAGATGTGAGAAATCATAACGGTAGGTATCCTAATACGAAGGTAATACCAGTTAATATTAATTTAATGCAATGCTAAGCTGACACACCTACCTATTAATCAAAGTTTACCAATTTCCAGAGTTCGGTAGAACAAAGTTATCACAATTCATACTAATTGATAAGAATAAGTTTCATTTTCGACGAACTTTATTTCGTCATATAAGTTCTTCTATGTGATATTTAAAACAAGATCATATATCTCTGTAGCAAAGTATTATTTTTGTTTGTAGCTCTTTGAGTTCAGAATCAAGCTTGCAGCTCGAGAACTCTTCCAAAGCATATTTTGGTTGTGTTATAAACTTAGTACGCTTTGAGAAAACTGTTTTGCTGAATTGAATGTCATCACTCAATTCATCATATATAAGCTGACGAAATATACCACGCGTACCATTGGAGAGTCCAAGTTGATTCGCAGTATTTTCTGTTAGGAAAACGGGCATCCCTGGAACGAGAGGTAAGTAACCTGGAAGATGTTCCGTTTTATTGTCAGATAGTTCGAGAATCGCTTTGCGTAATTGTGAATCTTCAATCCTTGTTCCTTTAACGTAATCTTGAGTAAGGCAAACGATTGGCCTAACTTACATCTCCATTAGAGATGTGCACGGAACCGAAAAACAATCTCTGGTCCAGATCAAACATTGACCTGCTATTTCATCAGCTGCATTTTTAAATTATTCTGTAACAATGCATTGTGTGGAGAAATTTTTTGCTCTTTCTTCCTGTATGTTTTAAAATATTTTACAGATTCTCATTATGAAATAATTTAGCAAGTATAATGACCGGGACCAAACTAGTCCCGGTCCCGGTCGACTCTGACACCATTTTCTCTGGCTATGATACTCACATAGTGTTCACGTTAGCCTTATATTGTAGAGAAAAGATTTCTCTACAAAACGTAGTTTTCGAAACTTTATTATGCTTTCAGGCTATAGAGAGATTTTCAATTCTAACACCGGGACCAGAATTAGTTATGCACATGTCTAATCTCCATTGCTTTATTCAGCACGGCTCTATTGTTAATTTGAGTACGAAGTGCGTTCCGAAAAACGAGTATTGGGGCCTATAAAAGAAAATTTGATGACATGTAGAAAAGACTAGATAGACACACTTCTTTC
This sequence comes from Rotaria sp. Silwood2, assembly GCA_905329745.1. Classification (NCBI taxonomy): domain Eukaryota; kingdom Metazoa; phylum Rotifera; class Eurotatoria; order Philodinida; family Philodinidae; genus Rotaria; species Rotaria sp. Silwood2. The sequence goes on along the minus strand of CAJNSZ010000055.1, from coordinate 398,162 downwards.
CACAACTTCTGTTGTAAAGATGCTTGAAGATTTGGAGTTCTGATGACCCGTGTACAAAGAAGTTTATAATCTTCAATAGTCGACTGTCATTTTCTCAATCTGTTTAAGAGTTGCAAATATCACACGTCTTCGGTTCGCATTTCTTGGTTTAATTCAACAATGCAATTAATTTGTGATATCACTTTTTGTGCGCATTGCATTTCCATTTGACGTTCTGTATATTTCTGTAACGATGCTGAGCTGTGATAGAGAGGCTTATCCAACGCTGGAGAATATTGCAGGTAGTCTCCAAAAAAAAATGACACTTGCACCACCAAAATGAGCATCCGAATTTATGTACCTTGCCGTTTTCACTATTCGATTAACTCGACCTAATAGGCTAAGTCCTAACATACTCATCTCATCGATTATCAAGTATTTTACATGGCGCCAAGTCTGAATGTTCGTGTTTGCTTTCTTTTGTAATTTTTGCGACTCTCACCTAAAAATGAATGAATAGTCGACCCATCAATCTCTGCCGCTGCTATAGATGTTGGTGCCAGTTTACGCAACATTTTGAGTCTCGTCATGACTTGGAAATACTTGGTGATTGCACGAATCAATTGAGATTTTCCAGTACCACCACAGCCAGGTACGCACATCAGTAACTGATTATTGCTAGTGTCTAAATAATTATGGCCAATGACACTTAATTAATAGAAAATCGAATAATATATACCTTTATGAAGTTGATTCTCACCATCTAGATGACTAGTAACAATCATGAAAGCATATTTTTGCTGGCTGTTTAGTGTGATTTGTTTGATGGTGTCAGGTTTCGTTGGAAATGATACTGCTATAGTTGCAGTCACAGGTGGTACCATGGTAGTTTATGCTTTATATGGACTTTTTGGTATTTTAGCAGTTGCAACTTCAATCTGCATCTCATCATCTCGTACATCTAAGGTGTCTTCACCTGAAATTAAAGAAATTCTAGCTTTATCTCTTCTGGTTTCAATATTGCGTTTCCACTCTTTAATCATTGCTGCATGATGTGAATGAGTTACCACGAATGTGTTGAAATCGTCTACGATATGATAGCTATTTTGGTTCAATATGCTTCTGTAGTCTAAATAAAACAAAATATTATCGAAATGCAACACTAATGAACTCACTATTGAGTAGTGCAAATCTCTCTGTGTTATCAATTGCCTGTAATGCATCATTGAGATAACGCTGCTCTTGGTTGCCGGTGGACGCGTAATATGCATTGATGGCAGTCTCATTTACGAAGGACAGCATTTGCAAAAGTTGTTCAGGATCGTCTTCTTCAGTATTTTGATCTTCATCAGAGCAGTTATGGATCAGAATAGGATCGATTTTGCTATCATTTTGTGCTTCTCCAAGAACGGGATGGAGATGCTCATCNAATAATTTTAAAGTCAGTAAACTTCTTAATTGGTTACTTATTAATTAATTAGGTTTGCTAATAAGTTTAAAAATCAGTAAATAAAATTGATTAAGAATAAATACTATTGCAGGATAGGTAAAGGAATCGAAATGGTCGAGCATCAATAAAAAAATCAGTTAACTTCGAAAAAATAATTTTTTTTAATGAATGATTCAAGCCAAATGATGATCGAGATGAACGCCTACCGCTTTGCGCACAGATTGCAAACAAGGGCTTGAGGGAAACTAACAGGACAATCAAAGTTTTAATTATACTTGTCGATGAGATTACAGTTGATATTAATCCTTTGGTTACCGGGTTTCTGGAAATGCGGAAAAAAATTTGAGTTTGCTCGTCAAAGTCTAGAATAGGGTGCATGCGTCCAAGCGAATCAATGGACTGCATCAGGCTTCAACCAACGCAATGAAATTCTTAAATAGCAGAGTCCAGTAAAATGACCTAAAGCCTTATGAAATCCTGCACGTAACCCCATGAATAATCCTATGACTTCATATTATAAAATAGATTTTTTATAAAACTGAATGTCTGGTTTTTCGTAAGATTAGAGCTTCAGCAACACTCGCAACTTCTCAGGACAACAATAGTTTCTGACATTCTGCGTAATTTCACGAACTTCTGTTTCTTTGCACACGACTTTGAATGATTTTGAGTTTAGAGAGTGCATGCATAGTGATATCATATGATGACACACAGTGACACTAAAAACATGAGAGAAAGAGAGAACACTCTATGGCCTAAGAAAGATAGAAGATTGTAAAAGCTATACTCTGCATAAGCGCTCGACCCGCGTATATGTTGGTCTCGTAACCAAAGGGTTAATTTAAATAAAAAGAAAAACTATAATTTATATTATGTAATATGATAATTACTGATGAATTTTCTGTTGGAACTGATTTAGACAGAAAAGAAGGTAATTTATTCTATAAACTACTAATTACTAATGATCTGTCATTGCGATTAATCTCAATGAAAATTTCATAAATTCATTTCATGAAATATGACTTTCAACTGAAACTGCTGTTAGGATTGATCTAAATAAGAAAGAAAATAATTTAGTTCTTAAAATAGTACTTATTGTTGTAATTATTTTTGATATTAGTCTATATAAAGTCTATGAATATATTTTGTAAAATAATATTTATCATGTCATTGTTTTTGAAACTGATCTATAGGTAAATAATATACTTACCGTAGAAGTTATTCTGGAGAAGAATAGCTTCTTGAATAAATTAAAATAGATTATACAAGACCTATAAAAACAAAACGTTTATATCTGTTTTCTCATTAGTTAACACTGAATAAAGAGTAAATATTCAGTCGAAAGTTTCAATCATATATCGTACCGTAGAAAAACTGAAATTATTCTTTTAAAGTTCAATTATCAAAATTTAGTTTTTCTTGCTTTCAGAAATATCAAAATTTACGAATAATTTTTATGTAGATAATTCTAATGTCGTTACTTTTGAAATATCACAATTAGTCGCTAATTTTTGTTGCTCAAATCGTGATTGATTAATCATCAAAACTTACACGATTTCGATGACATGAGTTACCAGGTGATACAATTTGTATTCCAAATGATTCTTCAAAGAAAATATTGTATAGCCGTTCATGATTTACGAGCGATTACACAAGTTACTTTAACAAATATAAAAATAAAGAATGGGCAAATTTTAATCAATTCAAAATTGCAATGGTCCTGCGTTTTTTTGTTTTTTGAAATACATGTGCGAACACATTTTTGATATGGTTATTCATTCGAAATATTTAAAAACCACTAGCAGCGCCAACAAAAATGCCGATTGCTGATAAAAGAAAAAGGAAGTATATAACCAAAAACTAAACCTATATTGCCAGTACAACAATTCAATTTTGATTTTCTTGTCTTTTTGACTGATTCTATTAATTTCTGCTCCATATAATTCGGATTTTTATATATTTTCTGTTTTTTCTTTATTATACGTAATAAGCTGACCATTTTACAATTATTTACTGACAATTTAAGTACTGATCATTTATAACTTTTTTACTGACTATTTTATGTATTTTACTGTAAAAATATTTTGGTCTCGATTTTTACTTGATTTTCTTCAATTCTAGTTCTCTCAAACGTCTGAGCAAATTTTCTCTGCTGTCGGTGCCTGTTTCTCTTGAAAAGAAAGAGTTCCAGAGTACGAATGGTCTAATTAGTTGAATCGAAGATGTAGATCTTTATTGGGGACTACTTTCTCGTTTGACCAGCCTATGCTACGTTTATATTTGTTAATGACTATGATGGGCGCGGATCATTTTTATCACAGTGCAAGTCAAAAAATCAACCATGATGCATTAAGACGATCAATAATCTGTTTTTAGCATTTCATTTGTGAACTAATAATTAGCTATTTCGATGATGTGCACCTTTTATTACTTTTTAAAACTTCGATATGTGTGAGAATACATCCTATTCCGCGATGTTGAAGATTGCGGAACCAATTCCATCTAATTCCCGGAATTCTGTTTATCACTTCCAACACAATTCCGGAATTCCAGGAACCAGTTCCTGCAATCCACACTCCCATTCCGATTCCTACTCTCTAGTAACTGGAATTCCGGGAACCAGTTCCTACCAATGCCTAGGAATTCCCGGAATTCCGTCTGATTCCGGAATTGAGTGATCACTGTGTTATTGTCATTCCACACCCACACCCAACATTATCGTGATCAATTATAGCACGAGCTTCTTTTTCGTTCTGCTGGGAAATGGAGATCAATGTTTTGAAAAGACGCATCTGGTCCATTCTCTATAGTATTGAATGGTTTCAACAGTGACAATCTGGTCTATATTGCTTGTGCATAACAATGCAGTGATGCTTCTTCGTAATAAAAGCCAATTATTTCTCAATTGGATAACCTATTCGAATTGAGTAAATGTACGTTCTTTCTCGTTCGCCACTGCTGATTTCGATCATGATCATCGCATGAATATCGTTGTCGTCAATTGTAGAAATGACAGTATTAGTATTTTTCTTGACCAACACAATGCAAACTTTGCACGCCATAGAATATTTTTCATTAGCAATGGTTCTAGTCCTCATTTGATTGCTGTGGATGGTTTCAGCAACAATACTTTGCAAGATCACGTTGTTTTCTTTTCGGCAACGAATGATATTAATAATCTAGTCAAAGATGAAGACAGTAACTTTTCTATCGTCATCAGCTATTTCATAGGTGTGATTGTGTGGCCATCCTCAGTGACAGTCTTGGATTTCAATAACGAAAATATGTTGGATATAATGAAAAACTGCATTGAAATGTATATGTAGTTGTGTACTAGCCGAACATTTTGATCCATTAAACAATTACATAAAATGTTAAATCATGTTTTTTAACTGAATATTTGGAATGTTACTGGGCACTATCGATCACTTCGCAATTGTTTCTAGAGGCAAATCAAGTTGAAGCAAATAGGGCAGAGATTTTTGTCTATTCTGAGATAGTCTGAACCGAGAAAAAATATGTTTCCATATAGAAAAAGGCTAATATATCGAAGAATGACCCTATGACTGATTTATCAGTCACTGCACGCAATTAATTTGTAGGATAACTCGTAAGCAAAAAACTGGTCATCTTGACACGCACTCTGTTTAGTGCATAGAAAATGGACGAGAGATTCACTTTCTACGTTGTCTTTCTTTTATTATTCTCTCATTCTTTCACAATATTCGTAATCGATAACTGTTCCAAATATTAAAAAAATTGGCCTACGTCAATTGCCTAGTAATGTTGTGCTGAAACTAATCTTTTCATTTTTCAGGCATTAAAACAAATATAGTAATTTTAGAGGGATTTATATCAATTGGCCTCTCAAAAACACCCATTATTTGATATTATACGTACTTCCTTTTCTATTCGATATTCTATTCAATTTGTGAAAAGATTTGAATGATGAAAGATAGGCCCTGGGAATATTTTTTTCATAGATTTTCATACTCAAGTATGATGAAATAACTCAAAACGAATTCGAACGAACTGTTCTAGTCATATCTCGAGGGATAGTCGCTCAAACATTGCTAGAAGAAAAGAGAAGGAATGAACATCGTCTAGCCTCTTTTCAGGACATCATTACAGAAAAGATATCATGTCGATGATTGAACAACATTTCCAAAAAAGCAGAAAAAACGTATTTATTAAAAGAGAAGCGAATTAAGCGATCAAAATCAAGTAGACATGAATACTTCACACTTAGTTAGTTAGTTGCTTTAAGAACTATTCATAAGTGTAGGAATCGAAAGTCTTTTCGAATGCTTGGCCTTCTTTGTTTTTGGTTTTTACGTCGGTTTTTAACTCTTCATATTCGAGATGTATATACATACTTTGATACGCGATCATCCATAAACAGCAATGTGTACTATTCGAAATGTTTTGAAGTTCCATCAACCACACACTAACGATCACAGTTGATATGAAATCTATTCACGGTTTCACTGTTCTAGATACGAAAGAAAACAATCTGAATTTTCGAAAAGTTGAATTAATTTTTTTTACTTTGTATATTTTTCGACAGATCAAAATGAGACTAGTCGCGAATGATTAGTTGTTATTCATTTCTGTTTGACTTTTCTGCGATAAGCTATTTATCCTTAAATGGATATGATATGCAGATCCATTGTCTCTATTGTTCACTAATGAGAATAAGGTGAGAGATGTTATGATGAATGCAGTTTCTTATTACTAGCTCTTTATAAGAATCGGTGAAAAACTGAATACATTTTTCGCTAAAAACAATTGAAGTTTTAGATAGATTTAGAAGCAGACATTATTGAAAAAAGTATTCTATGGATAAAATTTGTAGAAAATGATCTATTTAAATTGATTGTGGATGACGTTCTATCAACGCATTCAAATTTCTCATCAATTAAATTAATATTAATTTTTGAGTTCAAGTATATGTGTGCAACTTCGGAAAACAAAAGCAATAAATTCAATATGAAACTGAAAAAAATCACTCAATCGTTTGTTGAATGAAAATTCTACAGTATGGAGCATCAAAAGTTTAACCTTATGGTCAAAAAAAAAATGTTGGTAAAATTGCATTTAACAACATCATATGTCATTTGACGAAAAAAAAAACAAGTGACCGATTTATGTAAAACGAAATAGTATTCATCGATGATAAGTTTCAATTCGAATTGGATGAAAGAAAAAAATATTATTTTTTACGGCTTTATGAAGGTTTTGGAAGAAAAGCACATTTCGATATCATGTTGCGCATTTAATTTTGCAAGGCCTATCAAATGTAAGTTGATCTTTACATATGAACTTTGTGCAAGATAAATTACTTATTATTTAGGCTCTAGTTGGTATTAATGAAGAGGAGTATTTAAATTCTGGTTCGATGTATGTCTTTGAAGCAGATTCTCGTTCCAGTCGTAAACTGTATTATAATCTATACTGATAAGATATTTTTTGTTAGATGGGGCTTTTTTCTATCACTTAGGACAAATTTAATAGGTTATTATTGATATCAATGTAAAATTATACAAAGTAAGATTATTTGAGTATCTATTTATTAATTTATAAAGAATTCTGTTTGATATTATCTCCTTATTCGACGAATATCTAATTTCTGGCAAATTTTTACACTCATTATTATGCCTTGCATAATTCTAAGAATTTTAAAGGTTCAGCAGACCTTCCAATTTAATAGAATCTCACCTTACTCTACTCTTTGAATTTTGTTTGTTATAAAAATTTTTTTTTCCTGAATTTTAGATGGCTGGCATATGCCATCTTATAACTTTTTTTCTTCTATTTAAACTATCGATTAGCATCAACGTTCATGATCGCTCCTCCCAACTTTCTGAACGAATCGATTGTTTTCCCGAAGCTGAATCGAAATTTTCTTATTATTCGAAAGATAATTGCTTGGCACGTAACTGTCTATTCGATGAATGGTCTCCTTCAGGTGCAATTCAATGTTATTTGCGACCCAATTATGGATACATATTAAGAGAAAATCCACAACAAACTGAAAATGGTATTCGATTACAATTGCAAAGAAATCAAGCAGTTGGTAGTATGTTTCCAGCACCCATCGATAATGTCGTACTTGATGTACAACATTATACTAACGATATAATTCGATTCAGATTATATGATGAAAAAAATCCACGATATGAGGTTTAATGAAACAAATAGAAATTATTCACTGTAGAACATTATATTTTCTCTTTCAATTTCAGGTACCAATTCCATTATCACCTGCATCTAGTCAAGTTTCATCAGCTCAATATGAATTTAATCATTGGTCTGATCCTTCACGTGATAATATTCTTTCATTTTCAATCAAACGTCGATTGAATGGGGCTGCATTATTTGATACATCACTCGGTGGTCTTATACTTAATGATCAATTTCTTCAAATAGTAACACGTCTTCAATCACCACATGTTTATGGATTTGGTGAAAATAATCATGATACATTGAAGCATAATGTTGATGAACGCAAAACATGGGGTATCTTTGCACGTGATCAAGGTTAGTTGTTAACAAATATAAAATATTTTCATTTGTAAATTTTTATTTTTTAAGGTACTCATTGGGGTTCAAATGCAAATCAGTATGGATCCCATCCATTTTACCTTGTTATGGAACAAACAGTCAATTCTAATCAAGTTCCATCAGGTAATATGCATGGTGTTCTTTTACTCAATTCCAATGCTATGGATTATTCGTTTGGATCGATTCCATCATTAACAATGCGTACAATCGGTGGTATTTTGGATTTTTTTGTATTTCTTGGCCCAAAACCTGAACAAGTTGTTCAACAATATACATGGTTGGTTGGCCGATCTATTTTACCACCTTATTGGTCACTTGGTTTTCAACTTGCTCGTTGGGATTATGGAAATTTAACACATATGCAACGAATTGTTAAACGAAATCGTGATGCTGGAATTCCCCTTGATGTTCAATATGCTGACATTGATTATATGGATGCTGAAAAAGATTTTACTATTGATCCAATTAATTTTCGTGGAATGAAAGAATATTTTGCTGAATTGAATGCAGATGGCATTCGAACCATTGTCATTTTAGATCCAGCTACAATTGATGATCAAACTCATTATGCACCAACAATTGAAGGTATTCGAGAAGATGTATTTATTAAATGGGATGATGGAAAAACATTAATGAAAGGATCTTGTTGGCCAGGTGATGTTTTCTTTCCAGGTTAGTAAAAAAACAATTAGTTCCTATTAGTTGCTAACTTTGAACTACTTATTCAATTTCGAAATCTTTTGAAACTATTTCTTAAAAGAATCGTCAAGAAATTCAATATAGTCTTTCAATTTATTTTCACAGGTTTTATTTAGAAATATTGTATTTTCGACCAGCGAGTCGTTTTTGAAAATCTTATCATATTTAGAACAAAAACATTTATAACACTAAGTATGTTTTTTTTCGTTAGACTTCTTCACAAATCGAACTCAAGTTTGGTGGTCACGATGGGTCAAAGATTTTCGAAATGTTAATCTTTCATTTGATGGACTTTGGATTGATATGAATGAACCTGGTAAATGCGTAGATTAGATCTTTTTTGCATTATTCATCATGAAATTCAATATTTTTCATTTTTAAACAGCTCTGTTCGACACAAACGAGCCAGTACCATGGAACGCACATCTGACTGGCAGTACTCATACACTGAAATGTCCAAACAACAAATATGATGATCCTCCATATCGTACTAAAGCTGCATTTCATTATGATAACACGATGACTCGGCCAAGTCGTCTATCGGACCGAACTCTTTGCCTGTCAGCTCAACAAGGTGAAATTGATATGAGAACTGGCCAACCAAAATATCGTCATTATGATGTTCACAAGTAAGATTAATGTAGATTTAATTCGAACAATTGAGATAAAAATAAATAATGTTCATTTCTAGTTTGTATGGATGGAGTCAAACAAAACCAACATTGGATGCAATGCGACAAGCAACTGGTAAACGAAGTTTAGTTTTACCACGTTCAACTTTTGTTGGTTCGGGTCAATGGAGTGGTCATTGGCTTGGCGATAATGGTGCAAAATGGGAAGAAATGAAACGATCTTTAATTGGAATGATTGAATTTAATTGGTTCGGCATTCCATTCAATGGTGCTGATATTTGTGGTTTTGATGGAATACCCAGTGAAGAAATGTGTATTCGGTAATAAAACTTTTTTTTATCTATATTTTAATTTATTGAATCCCTTATTTTCTATGTAGTTGGATGCAAGTTGGTGCCTTTTATCCATTTTCAAGAAATGTAAGTTTCAAAATCAGTCTTAATACCTAGTGTAACAATAGTTTATTCTTTGCTGTAGCATAATATTTGGAAACTACCAGATCAAGATCCAGCTTCATGGTCTCCATCAGCTGTGGCTATTATGATTTCAGCTCTTCGTATTCGTTATACACTTCTTCCACATTATTATACACTTTTTTATAAAGCACATACACAAGGTACCACAGTTATTCGACCATTATTTCATGAATATCCCACTGATAAGACAACACTCGATATCTATCTTCAATTTCTTATTGGATCTCATCTCATGATAGCGCCTGTTACGGATAATGGAGTTCGAGAAGTTCAAGTATATATTCCATCATCACATTGGTATAATTTTTATACGGGCTTACGATTTGCTGCACAGAAACAATTTATATCGATAGCAGCACCATTAGAAACAATTCCAATTTTAATTAGAGGTGGAGCTATTTTACCAACACAAGGTTATGCTGTAAATACGAAATTATCAAGGTAAATAAATGATTCATTTTGTGTTATTTATATTTAACATGATTGTTTTTTTTCTGATATTCAGAGAACAACCATTTGGTCTCGTAATTGTACTTGATTCGAATGGTAATGCCGAAGGTGATCTCTTCTATGATGATGGTGAATCAATTGATACAATTGGTTCAAAAACTTATTACTATGCTACATTCCGATGGTCATCTAATAATCGACAATTAACACTCAATGTTATTGAAAATAGTTATACGCATATGTCTAATTTAGTTTTAGATACATTAACTATCTATGGATTAGATGATATGCCACTTAAATTCAATGTCAATAACAAAGACTTAACACCAACAATAAGACCACAAAGTCAAATTGTTGAAGTGAAAGGATTAGGTTTACCTATGGGTGCAAATCATATAATAACATGGCAATTTCCAGAGATAGTAGTAGTACAAAGACCTAGTATCATTAATAATGATCCTAAATATCGAATTGATTGTCATCCTGATCCAAGTAAGTAACATAATCTTTTCAACATATTGATAAATTTAATTATAACACTTTTTTGTTTAGATGCTAGTGAGTTTTCATGTAGAAATCGTGGATGTAATTGGGATACAAGTTCTGGATGGGGCATTGTTGCTTGCTTTATTCCACAAGATAAAGGTGGTTATACTTTAGCAGGAGCTTCACAAAATGTTTCTAATGCTGTCGTACAATATACACTTTCTCGTTTGTCTCAAACTAATCAATTTTCCTTATTTGGACAAGATATCAATAATTTGAATGTTCAAGTCAGTGTTTCAGGTATCGATATGACACGTATGACAATACGTAATTCAAATGCTAAGCGTTATGAAGTTCCCGTACCTATTCGATGGAATCCTATTGCTCCATCTTCATCTGTTACACCTAAAATTAAATTTGAAATGACAAAAACTCAAAATGGACAAGTTGGATTTCGTGTTCGACGTACAAATACCAATTCAATTCTATTCGATACATCATTTTTTGCAGAAGGTTTCATCTATGATGATAAATATATTCAAGTGATTACAACTATTCCATCTAGAAATGTTTATGGTAAATTGATACCGAAAAAACAAAATATTATTTCAATTTATATTCGAATTTATTTTAGGTTTCGGTGAAAATACTCATCAATCTTTTCGACATGTTCTTAAAGGATCACATCGTTATGGTATATTTGCTCGTGATCAACCACCTTATGGTGGAAATGAAAATTTGTATGGTACACAGCCATTCTATATGGTTATTGAAAATGATGGACAAGCATTTGGTATACTCATCTTCAATTCGAATGCACAAGATTACAAATTTGATGAATTTGCTGATGATCAAGCTATGCTTACTTATCGAACGATTGGTGGTATTTTGGATGTTTTATTCTTTGCAGGACCTAAACCAGAAGATGTTATTCGACAATATCAACAAGTAATTGGTACTCCTTATATGCCACCTTATTGGGCATTTGGATTTCAACTTTGTCGTTATGGTTACGATACATTGAATAATATGAGAGCAGCAACACAGCGAACACTCAGTGCAAATATTCCTCTTGATGTTATGTTAGTAGAAAGAGAACAATACAAATATCTTTTAATCTTTTTTTTTCCTCATATTTATTGTTTGATTGATAATTAGGTATGGTGACATTGATTATTTTCGAAAGCGACTTGACTTCACGTTCGATCCAGCTAATTTCAGTGGTTTACCTGAATATGTCGATTGGTTACATTCGAATGGCATGAAATTTATCACTATTCTTGACCCAGCTATTGATTCTGAAGAGCCAAACTATTCTGTTTATAGTGAAGGACAACGCAATGACATTTGGATTAAATGGCCAACACGTCGTAATGTTCAATACAGTGAAACTGGTAATCGAAATATGCTTGGTTATGTATGGCCTGATGGTAAGTTTATCACTAGGAAGAATTACATATTGTAACTGATGCTTTCGAAGTACTAACCATTCTATAATTAAACTATTTGATCAGTAGAAAAAGCAAATGAAACGATCAAATATATGAATTATCTATTCTTTTTTTTATTATTGGATAATTCTACTTTGAAAAGAAACGAATATTTTACTTTTGAATTTTACTATCGAATACTTTCTAGACTTTGCAATTGTTAAAATATTCTTTATTGAATTTAGGTAAAGCTATATTTCCAGACTTTTTCTATCCACCAGCAATAGAATGGTGGAAATCACAAGTTTTGAATTATTATGCTAAATTGAAATTCGATGGTCTTTGGATTGATATGAAGTAAATTTCATTGATGATGATTTTTCTTTCATTTTGTTTTTCTTTTTCTCAATAAATATAGTGAACCAGCTAATTTTGATACAAATAGAGAACGACCATGGAATTGGAATCGTCCACAACCATGGAATCTTCATTGTCCTTTGGATGAACCATTGGAAACACCAAAATATAAAACATCAATTTTGGGTGATTATCTCTCAGATAAAACTTTATGTATGATTGGTGAACAAACAGATGGTCGAGGTAATTTATACACTCATTATGATGTACACAATCTATACGGATGGTCAGAAACAATGGCTTCATTACCAGCTGCTCGAGCTACAAACAATAAAAGATCAATTGTTGTTAGTCGATCAACATTTCCAACTTCGGGTTCATTCAGTGGTCATTGGTTAGGTGACAATTCAGCACAATGGTCACATCTTAAATACAATATTATTGGAATGTTAGAATTCAATTTATTTGGTATTCCATATGTTGGTGCTGATATTTGTGGGTTCGAAGGAGATACAACTGAGCAAATGTGTCAACGATGGATGCAATTGGGTTCGTTTTTCATTTCCTTTTAATCTAACATTGATTTTTAAATAATCTTTCGAATATTTGTTTTTAGGTGCTTTCAATCCATTCTTTCGAAATCATAATGGTTTAAGATATAAGGATCATGATCCAGGCAACTTTGCGCCAGCTGCTGTTGCATCAAATCGTCAAGCTGTGATAACACGTTATCAATTGATTCCATATTTATATACATTATTTCATCGTGTTCATACTTCTGGTGGTACTGTAGTTCGTTCGATGGGTCATGAATTTCCATCAATCACTGAATGTTTACCACTCGATGAACAATTTCTTTGGGGTTCATATTTACTTATTGCTCCAGTTATCTATGAAAATCATTATAACAAATGGGTTTATTTACCTACAACTGAACGATGGTTTGATTATTATACTGGTGAAGAAAAAACAACACTTGGAGCAATAACAGTTCCAGCACCTCTAGATTTTATTCCATTATTTTTACGTGGTGGTGCTATTATACCTCATCAACAATCGGCTATGAATACGGTTGCATCACGTAAGAAACCAATGTATCTTATTGTTGCGCTTGATCATAAACAAAAAGCTGGAGGAGATCTTTTCTGGGATGATGGTGAATCGATTGATACTTATGAAACATCACATCATAATTATTTCATTTTCAATTGTGATTCAACACATTTAATAATCGAACCATGGACATATAATTATCCGGAGATGGGTAATGATATCAAATTAGAAGAAATAAAAATATATGGTATGAATAAGCAACCAAGTAGAATTACATGGAATGGACAAGATCTAACACAAACTACAAAATGGATATTTGATGGAAGCAAGAATGTTTTGTTGATGAAAGATTTGGCTTTAAATTTTTCAAAAACACATAAATTCAACTTTCTTTAATATTTCTATCAATTATCTGACTTGATGAAATTTCGTTTGTGATGAGATAACTTTTTGAAAATTAGAATAAAAAACTTGAATTTCAATTTTATTTTCATCAAATATCGAAACATGATAATGCATGATATGTCCAAACGCAGTCGAATCCATTGATCTCAAGAAACATAGAAAAACAAATGATTGATTTCTAAATGAATAAAATATTCCTTGTATTTAAACATCAAGAAAAAACAAGCATTCACAAGATTCGAATCTGAATCAAAACTTTATGTTCCTTCCAAATACTGCTTCATTAACCTATGTGTACTACTTAGTTTTCAAGTGCCATGTACACTTCACAGAACAGCAGTGAAAATTGCAAGACCATATCATATCATAGGGAAGTGATTGTTCTCTATTTTTTCAAATGATTGTTTCATATTGAAAGTAATATCTCAAAACAAAAACATCTCTGATGTTCTTGAGGGACACATTGCGACTGTTTTGCGCATCATACATATTCTCAGCCATAACTATTTAAAATTTTAGATGCGAATGTGAACTGACAATATACCCACACGCACACCTAGATATTGCAATGTCCAAAGCCATATCGATCACTTGCTCTTAATATTCAAAAGCTGTTTTCAGAAATTGGAAATGCTTCTTAAAATATTCATTGAATCTATGAACATTATTTGCACAGGTCAATGCAAAAGCAATTCTCATTTTTTAGTCAAATATGTTCCTTTGGAAGACAACTGATGGAGGGCCGTTTGAATCATTCAAAAAAGAACCTCGAAAGAGTATGATCAGTTAAAATCTCTCAGACATCTATTGCAGTGATAAAATATTTTTTTCTCGACTTAATTGCAATTAGTGTTCGCACTTTTTGCCAATGAAGCCAATGTTTTTTTTAACGATGACTTGTACAGTGTGCTCATTTAGATTAATTAGGTGCCCGACTTGGAACTAATTTGATGAAAAAGTGTCCATGGGAGAGAGTGCGCAGGGGCAACAAAGATACGATGTGTGATTTAAATTTATTACATCCATGAGGTGAATTTGATGCGAAAAGAATGTGAAGGTGTTTTAAATTTCACCAAAAAAAGACATCAGTAGATAGAGATCCTATTGAGAAATCGAATGATGCAATTTCCATGATGTCGAAGAAGCATTCTTTTACGATCGAGAAAACTTTTTTAGAGTGATTCTTACCATTTCTACCGAAAAGATTAAATTTGAAACCAGAACATGTGCAGGGTATCGAGATCGGAAAACGGACAGAACAAGAAGAAAAGTAGAGTAGTCCCACTTCATGTTATCGTTACTAATTATGAGCTAATTATTTTTCGATGACTCACACATCAAACGAGGCATATTTGTTTGCCGTATCTCGGAAACTAAAAATTATCTGTGGAACAACAAGGTTAAATACTGGAAAAGAAAGAAAATCGTGACAAAATCAGGATCTAACATCTAACTTATGGATGCTGGGTCTTTGACTTTTTTAGGCTATATCAAGGAATGTACGAAAATTAAAATCGAGATGCCCACGGTTCCACGTACAATTATTCTTACAGCGTTGACTCTGTAACCTATTATGGGATTTCTTTTCTGAGAATCATAACAGCTGCTTGCGCAAGTGGTAGTGTGACTATCATAACTGAAATTGATGCTCGAATGAGTGGCACTGGCAGTTGCCTCGAGGTTTATACACTTTTCTTGGTAGTACGAAGTTCACTAACAATATCGACTTCCTTTGCTATTAGTTAAGACAAACATCAAACAATTTTTTGTAATTTTGAAGTCTGCTGTTCTACTAAGCGCTTCGATGGTGTTGATATTTATCTCTTTGTTCGAAACAGTGTTTTTATTACGAATAAACTATGCAAATCATTAAAATTTTCGATTATGCTATGTGTTGAGAAACGACAAAGTCCTAGCTATCATGACGATATCGTCTGTATCGTACTTCAAAAGCATATATTATTTAAACTTATTGATGTAAACAATCTGTCATTTATTGTTGATGGTTCAACATTTTCATCGCATTGAGTTTACGAAAAAGTCATTACCTATGGGAAATTGAATATTTTCACTAAATTTTGATTAAGATGGCTGCATATTTAGTTGCCCATGTTACATGATCATAACTGGTTCCAACTTGTAAAATGCATTACAGCTCTGTTCTTTAAGAAAAGACTTAGGGGTCTGTGTGTGCATGAACATTACCTGTCATTATAAATTTCTGCAATGCTCCAAGGACACATTATTTCAAACTGCTTAAATTCGTCCTACTAGCTTTTGAAAGATAAGCACTTATATGGACTTTGTGATGAGTTTCAACGGTGCCAGATGTTTTAAATCAAGTATAGGGGCTCGAAATGATTTAGGATTTTATTACGGCTTTTCGTGGAAATGAACTAGTACTGTCATTGAATGAGTCTGATGAGAAACTCATGGTTGTGCCTCATGAATTGAAATAAATCCTTCACAATAGACGACCATGGTTTTCTGTTACGTCCTGACATGTAGACTTTTTGAAGAATTTCTCAAATTCGAACATTCAGCAGAACAATCCAAAACCTTTATAAATATGACGATGTAGGTGGTACAGGTGAATATGTTGCTGTTGGTATGCGCGTGGTTGAGCTAGATCTAGGTGTACATGTGGGTGTGAGAGGTAGTTTCCGCGGTGAATATGCCCGTGTCTGTGATTCAGAAAGAAGAATGCACAGCAATACCCAATCACACATAGACGCACACCATCTTAATAAGAAGAATTGATGAAGAACTTAGATCGCTGGATAAATGAATCATTTTCGATTACGACATTAGAGGATTTTTTAAAAACTTTTTAGATAAGTTATTGTTTCCATCATGCAGTTATGCGTATGTTCAGTATTCAAAGCATAGCGAAATATTCTTGTGAAATATTCTATGTGTTTAACGAAAAACTTCTGCTATTCCAGTACTGTTAGAGAACAGCTGATCGCACAACTTTGAAAATTTGAGAGTAGATATATTTTTATGAGTTGAGGTAAAGTGTTTCTAGCCTCAAAAGTCACAAATAGGATCTTCTATGTGGTTTTGGGATTGCAAGCAGTACAGTTCATTGCTTCCTCTAATCGTCCACTGTTTCAACTGCAATACGTCCGATAGAATTGAAATCTTTTTTAATTGATACTATATACTTCTTAGAGTACCTAGTTTCTTTTTTGTTTATTTTTATCTCCTTCCATTCGAATGAAAAGATCAAAATACTGAATGCACTCTAAAAATGCATGGTTTGGGGTTTTTAAGCTGGAGATTATTTTTATAAAACCTGGGTAAAAGCTATAGGTAACTACCGTTTTGAAACAAAAAAAAAAATACTGCACTGCCTAAATATTTCCTAGTATAAGGAGAAGAAAGTTTTCAGCTGATTGGATGTACTGTGATAGAGAAATGCGGGTAATTCTTGACTGTTTTTTGTACAAAAACTCATTTTGAAAAATAACAGAATAACGCATACGTTTGGATGTTTTCCAGAGACAATGTTCTATAGTTTCTGATTTTTCGACTTTCATAGTAATATATTAATTCTCGAAATATATCCAGTAGGCAGAGGATGCTTTGAAGCATATATGAAGTAGAAAAAAAAAACATAAATGAAAAAGCTAAAAGATTACGAATGTGAGAGGTAGTTCTCCTTCAGAGGTTGAATAGTAGCAATACTTTTATCCAGACGTTGATGAATAAGTCATTATAAGTAGAATCATTCGATTGGACGACTGTGAAAAGAGTTTTAACTAGAGTAAAGCACCAGAGTCAAACTTTAAATCAATGAAAAAAGCCATACATTTTGTAGCTAGAATAAGATTTTTGAGCAAGAATCCTTCTATTGGTGCTCTGATTGTCCTGTGATGGGAAAAGAGGCAGCTTACGAACATCTAACGAAACTGAAAAATCTTTGGTAATGCATTTATGTTGCGAAATTGTAGACGATTTCTAGTAAAAGTTTGAGATTTTTGTTNAAATGACAAATATACTCAACAAAGTTCATATAGTTCCAGATCCGGTATGATTTGGTCTTCTACTCCGTCTTATTCGCCAAATACAAAGCTTTGTACTAATATAATTGAAACATCTAAACCCACAGAAATTACCAAGAATGTAGCCTCTGTTGAAGATTCATTTCTATGCTTTATATCGGAGCAAATGTTAAAGAAAATTTTACTATATACAAATATTCACGGAAACGAAAACTGCACTTCTGATGATAAATTTGAAGAAATAACAATTATTGAATTGAAAGGTTTCATTGGGCTTCTAATACTAGCCGGTTTATTAGGAAAATCAAGAAAAAGCATCAGGTCTTTATGGAGCATGAGTCCACTAGAATCTCCAATATTTAGGGCTACCATGTCTCGCAATCGCTTTGAAATTATTGCTTCCTGTCTAAGATTCAATGATAAAGCAACAAGAGACGAAAGAAAGCAAACAGATAAATTTGCGGCAATTCGTGAAATCTGGTCAGATTTCCGAAACAACTTAACAAAATGTCATTTACCGGGTCCTAATGTTACCATTGATGAGCATTTGATGGGATTTCGAGAAAAATGTTCTTTTCGTCAGTATATGCCAAAAAAGTCCGATAAATACGGAATAAAGTTTTGGATGTGTGTCGATACCAATTCTTGCTATGTATTCGATGCAATTCCTTATATTGGACGACAACCTGGCCAGAAAAGACAAAAAGAGATAGGTCCCAATGTGGTTTTAGAGTTGACGAAACCAATGTATGATTCTAACAGGAACGTAACAGTGGATAATTTCTTCACAGGTATTCCATTAGCGAAAGAACTACAAACTAAGAAGCTTACTTTAATCGGAACATTAAGAAAGAATAAGCCTGAAATTTCTATGGAATTTCTGTCGAACACAAGTCGCCAAGTCGGTTCTTCATTGTTTGCTTTCAAGGATAATCTAACTCTGATTTCATATGTTCCAAAAAGAAATAAAGCTGTCTTGTTGCTTTCTTCCAAACATCATGATAACGAAGTGAACTCGAAAGATGGGAAATCTATCGTCATTTTAGAATATAACAAAAATAAAGGTTCCGTTGATACTGTCAGTCAGATATGCCATCAATACGCAGTCAGAAGAAGCACAAAGCGATGGCCCCTATGTGTCTTTTATGGTATGATAGACATTGCTGCTATAAATGCTCTGATCGTATGGAAGAAAAAGAATCCTCATTGGAATAACAATAAAACACATAGACGTCGTTTATTCCTTGAAGAATTAGGGAAAAGTCTAACAGCTGATCTTCTTGATCACCGCTCGAAAACTTCTAAATTTTTACATAAAGATATTCAAAATACATTGGCCATTGTCGGTTATCCTGTCATAAAGCAACCATCAGAAGAATTAAGTGAAAACTTTACACACTCAAAACGTCAACGATGTTCGCTTTGTGATCATTCCAAAGATAGAAAAGTTCGAAATAAATGTTATCATTGTTCAGACCCAGTTTGTGATGAGCACTCTGTTCAGCGAATTTTTTGTATTAACTGTTCTAAATAAAGGAAAACTATCATTCTAATAATTGCTTTATAAGACTGAAGAGGAAAATAATCTAATTTTGGCAAGAATACGGGTCCGGTAATCAAAATCATAGAATACAAATACATGTTATCATATTATCTCTAAAAAATAGCTTGAGCATCCGAGGGTTAAGGTATTCATGTATAAACTGTAACATAGACAAAATATATTGCACCGAAAAGAATTAGTCGTATCTTGAAATACAATTATATATATGTATATTTTTTGAAACTGCGAAAGGTAGAAAAATAGTTTATTTGCCATCGAATTTCATGACACATTACGAGGAGAAAAAGAGACAGACACTTTATGCAGAAAAATATCAAACAAATGTCACTTCTTCTCTGAGACCTTTGATATACCTCACAACAATGTTCTGATAATCAAACAATTCAATGATTATTTTTTCGCATTTGTGCATGTGGTGTGCTAGATGTCAAAATGAGAAGCGTTTTCTACTTGTGATCAACATCGTTTGATTTCTTATAATTTTATGTGTTCTCTTTGACTGTGTTAACTTCGATTGGAATCTGAACACCAATGATAAGGATAAAAAATTGGTCGATCGATGAGGATTGTAGATCTATGAGAAATCGAATGTTCATCGAAATGATAAGTGCTGAGCAATAATAAAAATGACAATTGATCTACTTGAAGAAAAAATCCATAATGCGAAGGGAAAATTGAGAGGTAAAAAACATGAAACTGTGGAGTATATATTCGTTTTTAAGGGGAATCAAAGTGATTTTCTTATTTTATTTTAATAAGATAACTGAATAGCTAAACGAATTTCTCGATTACAAGAATAAAATTACTGTTGTCATTTCTTAGAAAGCTACTGAGTTGCCGAAGAAATTCTACTGAATCGATCATCATATTTATCCACTGTTTGTAAATATATAACCCACACGTTGTCTGCATTTGGTAGTGGACGAATATTGCCTATGCGAAAGACGCAACCCATAGCAAAAAGAGTTTCTTCTTCATCGTTAAACATTGAATAATGAGAAATGTTAGCGTATGGACGTATAAGCGTCGCTGAATTTGTTTCAATGCTAAATACGACTGAGATCAGATTTGAATTTTCATGATATTTGCCCGCATACATTAGTGCAATTTGCATCGATGCTGTCGTCGATAAGAATGTGTTTATCGAAATGATACTACCTCGAAGTTCTTTAAATAAATCGAATTCTTCTCTTGACATCAATTGACCACGATAAAATGTCTCCGCTTTTGATATTCGAAATGACCGATACAGTTGTCGATAGCATTCATCCAAATGAGCATAAATGTCAGTAAGAATGTACCGCAGTTTAAACATCGCGTCAGCATTACTTGATCGAAGTGCTTGATTAATTGCTCTCCAAACAAAAGAATCTCGTGTGTACCATTGTACAGCTGCATTCGAATGGTAAGTATTTTCAAAGTTATCAATCTGGACGAGAATCTCTTGATTATCATTGAAAATACAACGAAATTCAGCAAGCATTTCTGCTTTTGATTCAAGTGTATGCGGCATGCAAAGTAAAGTGTCAATTGTTCGTTGATGTGCCATGAACAAATGAGATTGTTCTGGATTATAAACAGTTATTGGTAGTGGCAATGACAAGTTTACATCTTCTGTATTCTGTACAATCTAGAGAATAGAATATACAACAATGTTTTTGTTCTCGTATGCAACAGTTGAAGTGACTCCTGTCAAATAGATAGAAAAAAAATATCACTCAAAATTAAGAAAATTTGGATTTTTACATAATTTTGTAGATATCTGGGAACGTCTGAAATTCCCAATAAACTATTATCGTATTTATCAAATATGTATGGTAATCACTATGTATGTTTTGACGACCCTATGAATCATTATCAGAGCATACTACTCAAGAAAAATTACTCCTTTACGCGCCAGCTCCGACCAAGTTTATAAATCATCTGAATATCATGAAGACACGAATTAAGTAGGCACAAACTGAGTCATCAAGTATTGGTGAAACATGGTGAAATTGTTCCGTTAAGTTGACGCGTTTTCTATGCAGTAGTAATTGTCAACATTCCTATTTTGCAGTCAACAAGGATATATTTCATGTAAGCACTTCGTGATTTGAAGTTTTACTTTTCTTAAACTAACATTCAGAAATATTGACTAACGAGTGCCCGACATCCATAAATTAAGATTTTTGAAATATTAGGCAGATTAGAACTTTTTTTAAAACTGTTGAAGAAAAACATCCTATTGAATCTACCATTGAATTTTCATTTTATGTTCCTATAAAATTCAATCTCACTTTATTTTCGTTAGTGGTGTGCAATGCAGTGTGCCATTGAGTGTCGGAGATGTTCAAAGAGACTTGAAGCTGTTTATAATCTCGTTTGATTTGATTAGCAAGCATTGTAGAGTCATTATAAACTCCTCGAATTTGCGAATAATCGCGACTCCAATCCAAGTTTGGGTCAAGTTGAGCACAATAAATATATGCAGCAAAAATTTGTTTCATCAAACACAACCCTGAGAGAAATAACTCGTGACCGAGTGATCCTGAGGTAATGAGAAATATGTATCGTTGTTCTCGTAATTGCATTTCAATGAATGACGCACATGATGATACATTGTCGAAAAATTGCCATTGAAATGGTTCAATCATTCGCTGAAATTGAATTTCGGTATCATGCAAAATTTCATCAAACCATATAAACGAAACCAATTTGACTTTCGGAGAATCGAAGCGAGAATAATCAAAAGAAAACAGATGTTGAAAAGGATGTCTTCTTAAGAACTCCAAGTGGGACTTTCCTCTGTGCCTATTGTATTTTACTGCTGTTTGTTGATAAGTCAATTTAGGCTATTGAAAAGAAAAGCTAATTAAATGATCAGATGATATGGAGAGAATTCTTGGACTCTTACTTCTTCTTGAAGATGTCCTTGTTTGATACAATCTGCGTGCCAGTCAAATATCTCTGCAGTAATTTCGACTTGTCGCGGAGCAAAAGTAGCGTGGGCTCGACGAAGTGCCGAGTGAAATCGAGGATTTTCGTCCAAGTGAGTGAGGTCAAGTGGTGACACTCGCGACACTTTCCACTGTCGACCAAAGATAAAGCCAAAATTCCATTTTATTTCATCTTCAACATACTCGTTCTCGAGAAATGCACACCAGTCATCTTCATCGTCCATGATGTCAATTTCAGTCGCCATCATCAATTTGCTCCATTCACTAGGAATGAACAACATATTACCATATACATAGAGTCGAATGGGTGATAGTTTCTTAATGAATCGACAAATGCAACTTGGATCTTCGTTTTTGAAAAGTAATTCAGCATATGGCAAAAGTGATGAGTGTCTGTCACTAGTTGGGATATAGTCGCTGAGTTGACGAATGACCGCTGAAGTATAGCCGACTTTGGTACCTACAACACAATTTATATTTACACTATAGAATTGGCGCTGTCGTGCAGACTGTTTTATGCTGTCAAATGAGTTCTTATAGCCAATCAAGATTTCAAGTTCAGTATAAGAATTCTTCGCCAAATAGTGAAAACTCTGTCGTTGTACTTTGAGTAACACAACGAGAGAAAACTTATCAGACAAACTATTGAATTGAGAATTTGGAAAATTGTTTTATAACCGTATGTTTTCCTCCGAACGTATAGTGGTAAATGATTATCATGAAACATTCTTTAGTGAATCAATCTGACATCCAACAAATAGTTTGAGATCGAACCACAAAGTTGCTCATTCGTTTAATTCATTTTCAATTCATCTTCCTTTCTTAATAGAAGCCATACTATTCAAAGATACTGCTTCTTTTTCTCTCTTTTTGTGTAGGTCGTAGAGATTAGTGTGGAATATCTAGAAAACCAATTGTAGTGTGACCTTCTAAAATGGACACTTGGTGATTCTTCTGCAGTATTTTTAATGAAGATCAATATCTCTAAACTGACTACCTTCTTATTATAGACAATGGACATCTTTCTCTGACATTAGCAGTAATAAATATCTCTTAAAAGTCAGTACTTAATGACTTTTTATTTTTACTTTTTGTCAAATGCATAACATCAGCAGCCATGGAAGCTTGATCTCTTGAATATTGAAAAAAACTTCAGTTGTCCTCGAACGCAATTTTAGACAAAAGCAGATCAGTCTTAACGACTGTCGGCAGTCGAAACTATCGATCTTAATAGTGAAACATGGAACATCTAAGAGAAGGAAGATAGACTTAAAAACCCACTGATGATAGACACTGTTTACGGTCATTGTATTGATAAGGAAGGCAATAAGCAGGAGTATGAATAATTCACAAGTAGCTAGTCAGAATTGTATCTCTCGAAATTCTCAGAAATCTGGCTCATATTCCCGATAGTGGATAAATTTT
Source organism: Rotaria sp. Silwood2 (assembly GCA_905329745.1). Classification (NCBI taxonomy): domain Eukaryota; kingdom Metazoa; phylum Rotifera; class Eurotatoria; order Philodinida; family Philodinidae; genus Rotaria; species Rotaria sp. Silwood2. The sequence goes on along the minus strand of CAJNSZ010000055.1, from coordinate 374,249 downwards.
GAGGAAAAATACTACGAGAAGAAAAAGATATATAGTCCACTCTATTCATTAGCTCTTAAATAATAGTTGTTTATAGAATAAGATTTTTTTTCATGAAAAGTTTCTCAAGATTTCCTAACATGTGCACCCCCTTAAAATTTATACTTTAAAAATGTCCTAAGGCTGGCAGCTTTAGAGATATTCTACTATATGGTATTCTTAATTGAAATGATTGCTACGCTTCGTTTCTTTTTAGATTCGATTCGATCCGTAGAGATAACTTAATTAGATAGAAACGTCAAAGTCTTAGCTCAAGTGATCATAGCATAGCTTCTTCAAATTCGAAGATTTAGTAAATCTTGTATAAAGGTATGCTTCCGTTTATTGGAAATGAGAAAATTTTTCGGTTGTTTTAAGGTTTTTTGTGAATAAGACTTACAAACTTTTTGTAATCTTTGTTGAGCACTGTCCATATTTTCTTGACTACTGTTTAGTGAAATAAGAAGAATATGACAGGGTTCAGCCTAAAAAAGACAACATCGAACAATAGGATTCAAATTTATTGGTCCTACCTTAAAAAACGACATGACCCATTGTTTCAATATTCGTGCTTGTTGAAAATAAATCTTCACCAGAGGGATTCGTTCCAATTTGACTTGTTTTTCACCTTCGGTTGTCAGAAAACGAACAATGTCGTTTGATAGGTCTAGTGTGAGTTGTTTGAATGAGTTTGTCATTCGATTCATTTGTTCCTGACTAGTAGAATCCATAATGTCTCGTCTGTAAACAGCTTTCACACGATGATTTTCTTTTAAACGCTCCAACACAGCGTCATCAATAGAGTCGAGTAGAATTACAAAGAATCGAGATAAACATGTGTCAGCAATTTGTGGAGTAACACTGACAAGCTCTTCAAGAGACGTAACATCGAAAGCCAATAAGAGCGACACGGGCAATCGCAAATTGACAGCTGCAATGCTTTTGCTGGATCCGAATACCACTACAATTGGTTCGAACGATGCCATTGTATCAAAGTTATTTGCTAGTATAAAACTGTGAAGATTATGTACTTTCGTTCGTTCTGTATGGATGAGAAAAAGAAAAAAGAAGAGTCGTGTCGTGATCAAAGAAGGCTCGTGTAATTTTGGTTGATGAAAAAGAGAAGAAAAAAGTAAACTATTTTTAAGTCAGTTGGAAAAAGCCAACACCAGTTACTCATTGACTTCATATACAAGTGTTTTTTATGTGGAACAAAGTTGGAAGAAACCAAATAGCTTATTTTATTTTTGTCCCCGAGTCACACGTCTTCGTTATTATTTCTAAAGGACTTTCTGGTGTACAGTAGAAGTTTTTGCTTTGCAATAGCTAAACATAATATATATCCTGCTGAAAAAATACCCTTACATCAAAAACATTGTGATAGAATCACCAAAACTAGGCAAGTATGAATTCTCTCGGATATGAAATTGGCAAATTATTCCAATTTAGAATTCTATGTTTCAATAACCACAGAGGAAGTAGCTAGTTGTGATTGTCCGATTCTGTTTGACACGGTATCCTGTCGATACGACTTTGTAGTCATCGAAAGATCAGTAAATTTTCTTACGTCACTTAGATTTGATTGAAAATACTCAGTTTCACACAAACAAACTTCTACTTAAATTCTTTTCGAAGAATATCTGCCTCACATCCTTTCTTTAGAGAAAAGAATGTGGATATCAGCAACCGTGTCACTCAAAGTAAGCTACCAAGCAATTTGATTAGACATTTTCAGTTGTTCTGCTTGACGTGTAGAAAAATTATTTGCCCGAATGATCGATCATACGCAATCAAATATTCGACTCAAATTTGAGTTTGAACATTAAATTTTTCTCTTGTTTCTTTTTTAATAATACTACGAGTTTCTCTTTTACCTACACGTATAGAATTTCGCATTCGAATTCTATGAAAGAATCATAAAACATGTGTGTCATGTTTTACTTGCTTGAAAATGTGTGTTTTTATTTTTGCTTTCTGTTTTTCTTTATTGTATTGCAGAAAGCAAAAAAAATATTTTTTTTTCTTCCGTTTCAAGTTGGAAAGAAATAGTGAGGTGACGCATCTACCTTTACGATAGCATACGACCATGTCTACCAAGCTGACTCCGTCTTTTTGTACATTACCAGTGGAACTGATTCATTATATTTTCCGTTATCTTGATGCACAAACGATTGTTCGTTCATTGCGTAGCGTTTGTAAACGGTTCTACACGATTGTCAAAACGTATGATCAATTTAAATTCGATTTTAGCTCAATTTCAAAGTCAGACTTTCTTTTCCTTTGTAATTTTATTCAACCTGAGAATATTGAATCACTTACACTCTCTGATAAAGATGAGACACCAGGTCAAATTGAATATTTTCTTTCATTCGTCCGAATCAAGTATTTTACTCGACTTCGCTCTTTAAGTCTTCTGGAAATCGATGACTGTTACTTAAATGTCATTTTGAAAGATGTTCAAACTTTAACACTCGACACACTCTCAATTCATTCGGAACAAGATTATTCACAAACCAATACAAGTGCAGATGCATTATCGTCAGTTATATCTCTGTCTAGCCTTCACAAGCTCAATTTAACTATTCCTAGCTTCGATATGTCTAAAATATTGTGGCCTTTCGAGTGCAAAATACAACATTTGGAAATTTATTGTTCTACACTCGATCAATATTGTAACATCCTTTATAATTTACCCAGTCTACAAACACTGGTAGTAGAACAGTTGAATGCAAGCATTAATGATGAAACAATTCCTGAACTGTCGAATTTGGAATTCTTTCATAAATTGCTTTCTCTAACTTTCAAACACTGTAGCATTGATATGATCATACTTGAGTCTCTTCTCGTGCTTACACCCGCACTTGAACATCTTCTACTGATACGATCTGTGGATTTACATGCTTTTATATCCCATTTGCAACCATGGGAAAAGTTCGTTGAGACAAAACTTCTTTCATTGACAAAATTCGAGTTTTTTCTCACTGAAGACCTACTGTATTTTGATTACCCTATTGATACAGAATTGCTTATAGCTCCATTTCGAGCATCATTCTGGACTGAAACCAAAGGTTGGTTTGTCATATGTGATCACATTGTATGTCCACGAACAGTTATTCTTTACACACCACTGATATTCGATCCTCAATTCGAATGTGTCTATGAATCAAAGGAAATTCGGCGTTCAACTTCAGTATCAACTATGAATAAAACAATACTGATGGGTGGAGTACGTAAAATGCGTTTGGATTTAACAAAGGTGATGTCTCGAGCCACATCGCCACAGGTATGATCGAATATCGATTCGTTTTATTCCTAAACGCTGATATTTCTCTTCTCATAGCCTGAAGTGAGAATTTTAAATGACTTTACTCTTGAACCGATCTAAAGAAAAATTAACTAGAATGGTCTTTTTTATGCATCGTTCTGTTTCAAAAGCAAAATATATGAACTATTCTAAGTGAACCTCGATATAAGTAGGTCACTAGAGACGTGTTTATACTTTTATTGGATAGTTTTGTAGTTCGTCCATACTTTTATCGTCATTCATGTAGTGATCGTTGTATATAAAATACTAATTGAGGATATAAATATGATTAAATTAAAGAAGGATCTTCTTTTTCTCTGCAAGTTCTAGCAAGAAATAATCACTTTTAATGCTATTTTTGGAACTTTATATCTCGGCAAAAGTGCATACAGATCACTTGAAGTTTTTAATGGAAACGAATCACACAGTTAGCTAATACCTGATTTTTAGTACCCAAGCGACAACAGAATTACCCAACGGGATGTCAATACTATTATTTCAACTCTGAGAATGCACCAATTTTGTTTCATCTAGGATACTGCGGATCAGATCTAGGTCGAAAAAAAATGAGAGAATATTTTAGAACTGCCAGTTGCCATGTAACGTGTGAACAGTAGTTTTTGTTCACAATTTGTGCGTGCAATATATCTATGGATCGAAAAATAATGAACGACCGAAGTTTTGGTTACAGAAAGACCTTATTAAACGTTCACTTGAAAAGATGGTTTTAGTTTTTAGACAGTTGTTGAAGTTCGGAAGATATCTTCAAATATCCGGGTTTTAACCTAAATCATGATTTGGGATAGCTGATCGAAAGCGATATCGAACCTTTGAAGGTTGGATTATGATGTTCTTGACGTATAAAATGTAGTTCAGAGAATCAATAAAAATTTTTTCTCGTCGATTATAATGAGGTTCAAATAGAAAATGTGTTGATCATATTTCTGGCATCTTTACTTGATTCTTAGCAAACCCTTCATCTACCATTGGTATTATTAAGTGTTCTTCTTATTCTTTTGCTATTGTTTTCGATAAAAAGTCTCGAAAAACGTTCGACCGCTTTTTAATTCATATCTCAGTTATTCGCATGGAAGCGCTAGATAACAATAACGTCCAAACGATTCCCTTGCTTATACAACGATTCACATGAATATTGAGAAAGTTCTTCCTCCTTCCATATATATATGTTAATGTATCAGTAAGATACGTAACGATAGATTATACAGTTTTTCTGCCATTAGGTTGTTGTTAATATGGAATAGGTCATTGAAAAGCTAGATTAAGCGGCGCAATCAAGCGAAAACGAGATGTTAAATTTCAACGAATATTTTCAAAACAAAATACGCAACTAAAGTGGACGTAATAGGCCACAATATGTTTTGATTTTACCCTTTCAACATTAACATAATAAAGATCACTAGAAAATCACTTCGTTTAATAATATGAACGACGAATCTTGCTCAATGGAGAATATTTTTCTTAGTCTGTTATAAAATAGCATTCAAATAATATCATATTTTAGAAATTGTTTATTATGTATAGGGTGGCTTGCCGAATAATGCAGTGTTTCCTCAAATTGATGAACTTACACTACGCATTGACCAGGAATGGCCATTGGGTTCACTGCGCATCCTGTCGACTCTCATCGATCTATCGCACCTTGTTAAACTTTCATTAGAAGTGAACAATTCATTTTATTCTCATTCGGAATCGACAGTCAATATTCATACATTATTGAAGCTGACGCACAATATTCGTTCACTTAAAATATTGATTTTTAGCAACTATGAGCCCATATACGATCGTACTATTCAAATCTGTTCTATAGTTCCTGATCAAGTGAGACATCTTACAATTTCCGTATCTGAATTGCAACAGATGCAAATGGTCCTCCATCATATGAAACACAGGTCAAGCATCAAATTTCAATACATAAATACTGCTTATAGTGCTTCTGACATGCACCTTGCATGGTTCCAGAACGAGAAAAGATATTGTACTTATCAACTAAATAATTCTTCTTTATGCATTTGGCTTGACAAATATACAAATACATCGTAAGAACAACAACTAACAAAAAAAAGTATAGAGCAAACTAATAAGTATTAAAAGCTGTTTACATTTTGATTCATATTTTATATTGTGATTAATATGTATATTGAAAACTTTCGCACTTCCAATAAAATTCCATTTAGTTTTATCTTATCCTTGCATAACATGTTAACGCATAAGTAAGTACAATTTGAAGAAGTATTGGATGCGATGGGGCTGTGGGTAGAAGGCGGTATGGGTGTAGGTGACGTGAAGAGTTACACCCATACCCGCACAACTGGCAGTGCTGTATAGAGTACGGAATAAATGAGCCTACTCACAGAATATTATGTGTAGTATTTGATGTTTTGATAAACTTCTATACACTTTGCTATTCTTTCTTGGCGTTTTTCATCTTTTATCTTGAACAAGAAGCAAAGACAGAATGCATAAAGTTTGCAATCATTTATTCGGTCCAAGATACGTCTGAGACATCTGAATTTAATTGTATTTGTTAACAATTCAGGAGTAAATAATTAGTCAAAAAAGCAAACTACAAGCTGCAGTTTAATCAGTAATATCTCTGTTTGAAAACGGTTACGCATATAGTTCAGCATTACTTAGAGAGCCGTTAAAACTTTCTCCTCCAACAATCAAAAGTTTTCCATTGAGCAGCGAGGAGGCTGTGTGTGCGCATCTTGCATTATTCATGTTGCCAGTTACCGTCCATAATCCTGTTGACGGATCATACATTTCTGTACTATTGAATAAACGATTATAGCCGAATTCATTAAATACTACTCCACCGGTAACCAAGACTTTTCCATTCGTCAATATTGATGCTGTATGATAGGCCCTCTGAACACTCATGTTGCCAGTCTTTGCCCAGAGTTCTGTAGATGGATCATACAATTCAGCAATATTCGAAAAACTATTGTTGAATCCATTAACGGCTGATCCACCAGCAACTAACACTTTTCCATTCGTTAGTGTTGATGCTGTATAAAAGTACCGCTGAACACTCATGTTGCCGGTCTTTTTCCAGAGTCCTGTGGATGGATCATACAGTTCTGCACTATTTACAGATCCGTTATAACTGTATCCACCAGCAACTAAAATTTTTCCATTGGTCAAGACGGAAGCTGTGTGAGTAGCCCTTGCAGTAGTCATGCTGCCGGTCTTTGCCCACAGTCCCGTTGCTGGATCGTACAGTTCTGCAGTATTCAAAGATCCATTATTACTGTATCCACCAGCAACTAAGACTTTTCCATTCGTCAAGATGGTAGCTGTGTGGCTGTATCGTCCAATTGTCATGTTGCCAGTCTTTGCCCAGAGCCCTGTAGATGGATCATACACTTCTGCACTATTCAAGTAAACGGTATTATAACTATATATATCATAATTGTATCCTCCAGCAATTAACACTTTTCCATTCGTCAAAATAGAGGTTGTGTGGCTGCATCGTCCGATTGTCATGTTGCGAGTCTTTGTCCAGACCTCTGTGGATGGATCATACATTTCTGCACTACTCAAACAAACAACATTATAACTATATGTATTATAACTGAATCCTCCAGCAACTAAGACTTTCCCATTTGACAACGTGGATGCTGTGTGAAAATATCGTCCAAAGTTCATACTGTTCGTGTTCAACCATCCTAAACAGCAAAAAACTAATTTAGTTAGCCCTACAAGTAATACGCAGATCTTGTACACTAATGTTGCGTTAATGAGTTTCCTCCGTATATTGAGACAAAATTCTGAGAACATTCACCCACATTCGTTGATTTTATGCACAGCAGATAGGACATCATGAAAGTTCTTTGCTGTGCAGTATTTGAAAAATAAAACATTATTAAATCAGTACATAATCGACATGAACCTCGCAGATGAACTGCTATTGTACAGATTTGCACTAAAGTTTCACAGTCTTGAAGATGGGGATAGTTTAAATCGATTTCTGATAAAACGCGAGAATTACGAAAAAAAAGATTCATTTAAAATAATTACAGCAATACGTATCTAGATAGAGCATGACTGACGTTCAATTTGAATTGATGTCAAATATGAAGGGCAATTTTAAGGTTACAAGATTGCCTCTCTACCAAATCTTCTCACCTTAGAAGTATGTTACGGATATCTGTAGAATCCACAATAAGACCGTCTATCTGATCATGGCATATTCTATTTGCTCAAAAGCTCACATATTTCGGTGTAATACGATAGGTTTTCAATTCCTCAGGGATTATAAGGTAACAGTATAACTCAAAGCATTTATTGGATTTTCATTTCTGGAAAAAACTTCGAAAACACCATAAATAGACGTAAATCAGCCACGATGATAGAAAAGATAACTAGTTGAGATTTCAACATAGGTCCTGGTTCCGTCAGAAAAGACTTAAAAACGATCAAAAATAACGATTTTGCAAAGAGTATCAAAAACAATACGCTGAAATCCGTAGGTTGAGTTAGTCTGATACAGTGGTAGTGTCGTACTTGGAATCTATGCGACATATTTTATGTGTGGACTCGATGACCTTTGATGAAGCGCATAGAACTCGTCTACAAAACGAAAGACGTTCAAATCAACAGAAGCTCTTCACTACTAATCAAAACCTATCAAATGCTAACAGTCTTAAGTGAAAAGCTACTTGACACCTGGAGAATTTCATTGCCGATCAAAAGCAAAAGGCAAGACACGCATTGAAAACAATGTTTCTTTACCAGCTGCATTTTTATACCGAAGTTTAGCAGAAAACATGCGGGAATATTTCGATCCGCGACCTCACCATCCTGTTTCTTTGTGAAATAGATACTCTATAAAGTGATCAGGTGGATCATCGATAAAGCACCTTGTTACTTACTGGTTGGCACAATGACTGTGAAAGTGGTTGTGCTTGCTGTCGTTGATGGTCTGATTGTGGTTGTTGTCGTTGACGGGATGGTTGTGGTTGTTGTCGTTAATGGTCTGATTGTGGTTGTTGTCGTTGATGGTCTAATTGTGGTTGTTGTCGTTGATGGTCTGATTGTGGTTGTTGTCGTCGATGGTCTGATTGTGGTTGTTGTCGTTGATGGTCTAATTGTGGTTGTTGTCGTTGATGGTCTGATTGTGGTTGTTGTCGTCGATGGTCTGATTGTGGTTGTTGTCGTTGGTGGTCTGATTGTGGTTGTTTGCGTTT
>CAJNSZ010000055.1:330840-358481 GCA_905329745.1 Rotaria sp. Silwood2 | reverse complement strand
TTGTTTCAATCTAAAAGACTACGAAAATGTTGCAAAAAAATAAAACAAATAGTAGTATTGATTTAATAAGAATTATGTTTATCTTAGATTTATACTGAATATTTTATGTAGCTATATTCAATACGAGAGCAATATATAAAACGAGAAACATTTATTTTTGTATTGATATATGATATTGATAATTTTTATGACTTATACTGAATTTATTACATCATGATTATAAAAATGAAACGCCAAACTGTTTCTACATCATACGGATTTTTAGTCGAATAAATAGAGAAAGATCAGTTAGTATGGTACTGTAGTATAATATTGATGTTAGAGGAGAAAAAAAAAGAATCATTAGTTTCTAGTACGTACTTATTTGAAGGTAGGAAAGAGTATGCTTTTATGCACATAGTGTTTAATAGACATTGAATACGTATATAATATGTGTGACATAAACGAACCTTATACAAAAAAAAAATGATGACTACATATGCGTTCTCTTCTTTCATGGGATTTCATGCGTGAAAATCATACGAAACAAGTCATTGTTTTTTATATAAAGATAATATATTATAACAGAAGTGTACAACAATAGATGAAATTTCAATAGGTACACTGACAATCATGCTATCAGAAATTCTTTCAAGCAAGTACTGGATATCATGACAATAATATTGTCACTATAGAAAAATAAATGTACTTTTATTCACCTCTCGGTATTTTTTTTTCTTCTTAAAGCAATGGTGTCAAGACACTCCTTTCGGCTACAAGTCTGTGCAACTAGTTAAATACAGGAAATAAAAATTGACTAATAGGAAAAATTGTATGCTTTGTACATAATATTAGAATGAAAAAATCGAGTATACGGACTGATTTGATAAGTTAATCAGGTTTTATGATAATTATTGTAGCCTCATGTTAAAGATGTCATGACAGTCTCATTTTCACTATACATCAATATGAGATCTGAAATATTGAACTAACATTCGAAATTTAGTTTTCAAACAGTTCTTCATTTCTTTTCATTTGATTGAAATAGCAAAAATCTCGAAAAAATAATTATGAAAATGATGATGAGCGTTAAAAAACGATTATAGAATTCGTACAGAAGTAAATATTTCGAAGGTAAATGATGCACAGTTCAGAAATAATTAAACATGTTGGTCATTTTAAACATTAGAGGATCAATAAATCAATTGTAAATAGTCTTCAAACCGACGCTAAATCTCATAGACATCATCGAAACAAAAAATGGTATGAAAATCATATTTCGACGTGTATTTCAAAGAATTTTCTTCATTTAATTTGTTGGATCATAGACTGTAGAATGAGCTTATTGAATCTATGAACAGAAAACTTTTTCGAACAAATACAGCGTCAATACACAATTCAAATGTGATGTCAGTAAAATCGAAAAAGACAGAATTTTGTATGTTGTATGTTTCACTGAAAAACATCTAAATGAATACATCTGTTGAAAAAACATGTACAAGGAACTTTTAAATACCATCATCTTACGTTTCTTGATGACCATTATCTAGCGCTGATAGTATATAGAAGGTTTTAGCGCTCACCAATCCAATATCCATAAATGAATCAGTCTTATATGCTAGTAACAACATTTCAAATTCTATATGATGAAACTAGTCATATTCGAAAGAATCTTGTTAACACCATAAAAACAATATTAGCTTTTCAAACATGATAGATATCTTCATTTCTTAGATGATACGAGCTACTTCCTCGATGACTTTTAACTAACATATATCCATACTACTTGATCATGTGAATAGCATCTGAATAGGTGAATTTTACATTTTATTCATTCGAGTGATTTTTATTATTATCTAATAACATTTGACTGCTTGTGTTAAAATTATCAGATACAATAGCTATCCTAACTGAGTAAATAATGGAGAAAGATGATACAAAATAGATTACGGACAAGCTATTCATTTAATAAAGCTCGATTTCAATTGTGGATATATAAATCTCCCATTCATACTCTCATCGAGTCGTACAAACCAATAAAGCAATAGTTAGTTATCATGACGTTGAATACGTGTCGAAAAGAGAGATGGGCTCGGTGTGTATTAATTGTAAAGTCTTAGTGATTACAGTACTCAAGCATTAATCAAACCATGAACAGTTATCAACCATCGCTAAACAAAACTAAAGGACCTCTAAGAACTCCCCGATTGTGTGTGAGTCGGTTTATGAATGTGGATCTTCTGTTCATCATAAGGCACAATCCCACCGAGATCCGCATCAGTACTAACATTCCACACTTATCCAAACTCCAGCAATGGCCACATCCACAGCTCCCAGTCACACTTCAATCCTGGATTCGCCCTGATACGCACACCCACAATAACTCAATTGGAGTGGCGAACTTTTTCTCTCACGAGGAAGTATCAAATCATTCATTGTTTTTTTCTTCTTGCCAATAATTTCCAAGAAGATTATGTCTGTTTATATTTGTTGACTAATATACTACCGACACAGAAGAGTTACTATCGCTTCATCATAAAAGAGAAAAAAATCACATTTTCTTTTCCTTTAAAAAACTCGATAAGTAATTGAAAAAATGGTATTTTGTTTACGGAATGATTCATTTCAATAGACGCAATTTATAAAGTGTCATCAATCAATGCTCTTTCAGTTTATCCTGAGTTTCATTTAACAATATAGCATACGATTTGATTCATCGTTGCAAAATACATTCTTTTAAAAAATTTGTTCTTTGAGAAAAACGTGCCAAATAATCATGAAGCCTTATATTTTAACTTATATGGTACTTATTAATAGTCTAATAGTTGTATCAAAAACGATGACGGTTCTTAATGAAACAACAAGTACTAAACCGATGGAAACAACAAGAAAATCCATAATTTCAAATTCCTGCAGTGGCGTTGTTACTATCACATGTTATTCATCAAGTCAATGTGGTTCAAAAGGGCAATGTAATTCAAGTACATATACTTGTGAATGCTCAAAAGATTATACAACAGGTAATCGAACAGCACCATGTGAATATGAACAAAAATAAAAAATAATACCGATATGTTTATCTGTCTTTTTTGGTATTTTTGGTGCTGATTGGTTTTCTTTGAGTGCTAGTAATAAAGGATATATTGTTGGTGGCGTTTTCAAATTATTAACAGAAGGTGGAGGTGGTATCTGGACAATTGTTGATTGGATACGTCTTGGAACTAATCATTTTCCTGACGGACAAGATATACCATTAGCATAAAAAAAACTTTTTTCTATCTGAAATGGACGCATAATGCCAAATGTTGTTTTTTCCCACCTCTTTTTTTTTATTATAAGCTTTTGTTTCCATTACTTACTCATGCTTATTTTATTTTATATCTGTACAATTTTATTAGCTAAGAATAAATTTTGTCTCAAGAAAAAAAGTAGTAAGTAATATGGAATAAAAATGATGATGATTTATATACTGTAAATATGTGATATTTTATTCGCATACAAATTCAAACAATATTCATTGAATATTTCAATATATAGGGTGTCTAGTAAGTCACTAAACAAAGTAACATTTGAATATCTTCGCTATAATTTGACCATATGGGCTGATATTTTTACCACTGAAACAAGACTGTTCATAGTTCCCATTTATAAGAGAAATGCTATCAAAAATCTTTTTTGAAATATTTAGAAATGATTTTGACAAAGAATGGTAATCTTTCACAGGTTATGCAAAAATAATAAATTTATTTCCTTAGTTAAGAATAAAGAACATTTAATTTTTTCAATTAGTTGTTCACACTAGTTTCGCTCGGGCTCATATTTATAATACAAATATATGTCTTGTCACTTAGTATGTCCTAAAACTTTCAGTTACAAACATCAAGGATCTGTTGACCAAACTACAATATTAAGTTTTCATAACTCGTGAAATGTTGTAAATCTTTTGTTGAAACCAATTGTACTAATTAAAAAGCAATATTGGAGAACACTTTCCTTATAAATATGAACTATGAACAGTTCTTTATCAGTGATGAAAATATCAGCTCATATGGTCAATTTATGGCGAAGATATTCAAATGTTACTTTGTTTAGTAACTTATTGGATACCCTATATATAATCATGCTTGTATAATTGTAATTTTGTTTAGCGATCACTGTAGGCTTCTAGAACCAAAGTTGACATTGTTTTTTTTATACAGAAAAAAAGAATACTACCGACTTTTTCTCTTCATTTATCCTGTTCATAGTCCATTTTCAGTTTGTACAAATAAGAATATCAAATCATGAGTTCAGAAATTTTTTTATATCCATCAGCTGTATTTTTAGTAGAAAAGCATTGCTAGACCCAAAAAGTATGACCTATTCTGAATCTATATTATCAGTACTCGTCAGGTAACGGCGGCAACAACAGAAATACGCTTATTCGTATGTGAATCAATGTTAATGGCCAGATAAGACATATCTTCACACCTGAATTTCGTGATAAAAATGTAACGTTGAAGTCTCTAGGTTCGCATGGACATGCTGACGTAGGAAGAAAATTAAGAAAAGACTGATATCTATAACAATAGAGTAAGATAAATGAAAGTTGAATATTTCTTTCATTAACTATAACTCGTATACTCGAAAAAGAAGGAGAATGAAAGAAACTACTATTGACATTATAATTTTGTTTAGGCGATAACTTTGCCTAGGCAAATAAAAGACACACTTTCAAATCTCAGTAAGTATGATAGATACCTAGGAGCACAAGTAAACAACTTTTACGAATGACAGTCACTTTGTAACGATAGAACGACAGGAAATAAAAATAGCTTGCCATAAATGTCTAAACCTCTTTGTAAATAATGTATTGATTTTATCGTACTACTTCATTTCTGTGCAAAGTAATGTCCCAGATATGAAACTCTTTGTCGTCAATAGTATTATGGTTTCCATATCCATTAATTAACGATTCATACTATCAACCGAAATAAGTATCGAATGGTCCGATTTTATGTCAAGGTAATGGCGAAGAGGTAAGCTGCAAAATATCCTCCGATCCAATGTTTGGACTTTCGACGTAGGCCAAATCTTTGTGCACAATATGTTGTAAAATTTGTAGTGCAATGTATTTGAGTATCATAAATTAATTTTGTGGAATTAATGATGAAAATTGTAGAAAAAAATGACGAAATACTGTAATCTCTAAATAAAGTTTGAAATCTACGTTGAAAACGATTAAACGCATTTAGAAAACTTTCAAAGATTTTTCTACAAATACATCTAAAGAAACATACGAAACATTCGCAATTTCACCCAAAACTTATACATTGTTGAACGAATCTGAAAGACTTTCATACAAAGACTCTTCTACTCTGTAAAAAAAAGGTCGTCATGCTGACCCTGTTAGGATTCTTGATTTCGGTATTATTTTCTGAACTTTTCTAATTTCTAATCGAGAGTCTAGAGATTAAGAAGGTTTTAGCCAGAATGAATGAAACTTAAAAGAATTCAAACAATGGTATCGAGGTGTACGAGCCAACTTTAGCTTGAAAGCTTGGGAAAATGGTCGGATCTTGAGAGTAGGAATACTATGTTCGGATTCAATGACTGATTTTTACTATTTCCGAGAATAAGCAATCACAACAGAAAGCAACTAGTTGCTGATATAGGCATCGTATCTCATCTTCCAAATCAAACCAATTAGCGGATTCTTTCGAACCATGTTTGTCGTGAAACTTATCGGAATCGAAGGTCAAAATTATTGACCCAAGATAATATCAGAGAACCTTGATAGGTTTAGTGAATGTGTCGATCCATTTTCAATTCAGAGTGCAAACGTATTTTTAGAGATTACAGCATATTCTTATTATTAATGCGCATATATATTGTACTATGAAATGTAGCAAAATTTGCTTCGCAAATATTTATCTGAAATGGTCGTTCTACGACGAAAATTTGATCACTCGCGGATCGATTATTGTTCGAATCAAAAGTAAAAGACTCAAAGGATATGGCTACGTAGAGATGTACACCCATTGTTCTATGACTTTTGTTGTTTTCTTTTTTCTCTACATATTATATATTATTCTCATATGGTCATCCTAGCATTATTTCATTTTGTTTTCTTCGTTGTATGTTCTCCTTTTCTCTTATTTGTATGTATAGAGATTTTCCTTCTTGGTTGCTCATCTTCTATGGAATTTTCTATACCATGAATTTTTTTCTTTTGTTTTATAACTATATGTAGTTGTCATTTAATTCCAACCAACTAAAGAAGAAGAATTAGAATCAAATCTAGCAGATGCTAGATAGAAAGAAAAACTATTGTGAAACATAGGGAGATTTTTCGCCACAAAGTGTATCTTTACAGTCCCTACAAAATTTGTCAGTATTAGTATTGATACGCAGACATTTTTCTAATACTGACGACGCGGCGTCAATATTTTACTACCGAACACTCAATACATAAATTGGGACTCGCATCGCAATGACTAGGCGCTATAAAGAGTGCAATTATAGAGCCAAGTATTCAGATAATAGATGTTCGTTTTCTTGTGGTAATTCACATTTTTTGAAGTTTATTTTGAAGAAAATTTCCCAATACTACACAATTTCATTTATTTCTTCATCCGTAGGGATGCGATCGACTATTTTGGTCCTGTATAAACTACCGTTCACTCGTACTCGATTATCTTTTATTGGTCGATTTATTAATACTTATAACACTACTACTCATATTCCATTTCAAACTCGTGTTCATCAACAATGCATTCGTCTATCCAATCTTCCATTGTTATCATCAATAGTAAAATCAGTTCAAAACGATAAACCATTACAAGATTATACAATATTAAATATTCAACATCAACTAGGCGATGTCGCTGCACAAGTCGAAGCATCAATTGTTCTTGGTGCATTACCGATGAATATATATTTTCTTCCCCCATCATATACTCATCACAAGGACTTCGAATCATTTGTAATAAAAAATTATGGAGTTCCAAAAGAAAACTTTTTTCAATCATCATCATATCGTTTACGCTTTGATTATGACAAATATCGTTTACTTCATGTTATATTTATGTTAAATCGACTGATGAAAATGGAATTAATGAAGGAAAGAACTAAACATAATAATTTACTTGTATTAGATGATGGGGGTTGTTTTTCTGAAGCATTGACAACTCTATGTGATATTGATGATGGAAACTTAGATCCAAATGAAATGATTGAAAATCTTCCATTATCATTGAAACTACAACAATCAGATGCAAAATGTCTTATATCATATTTTCGTTCGATTGAAATTCGTCTTGTTGAACAAACGTCACGTGGTTTATTTAAATATGTAGATGAACCAAAAATAGCACTGACATTACATAAACTTGGAATATCTATTATCGATGTAGCATCCAGTGAACCCAAAAAAAGACTAGAACCTCCTATTATTGCTGAAGCTTCTCTGAATATGTTATCATATTTATTTTATGATGCACCAAAGCATTTACAAATTCCGAAGCCATCCAAATTACAACAGTGCTTATTGCTTGGTTATGGAGCTATTGGACAAGCAGTTGGTTATGCTTTAACACATAAGGGAGATTTAGGAATGTTTTCCAAAAGTTCAGTCAAAGTATGGGATCGAGATATTATTAAATGTAAATTAGCCGAAGATGATGGTTTTGAAATATTTGATCAGTGGGATAGTAAAGAAGAATTCGATTATATTATTGGTTGTGCTGGTCGTTGCTCATTACCAATATCATCTTTACCATTATTACGTGACAATTCTTATTTGATAAGTGTATCATCGGCAACTATCGAATTTCCATTTCATGAAATGGTTGAATGTGCATTATTCAATGACAGTTATGCTAAAATATCAATAAGCTTATCTCATGGACAAGTCGATGAATTAGATAATGAAGATATTCATCGTAATATAAAATTTCAAATTGAAAATGGACGATTTTTAACTGTTGTTAACGGTGGAATGCCTATTACATTTTTAGGATTTTTAAATCCAACAATACCAGAAAAATTCGATTTAACAGTGAGTTGTATGATAGCAGCAAGTATTCAAGCTGTATATACAAATCAAGTAACAAATGATCAAAACCGTATTATACCGCTTGATTCTACATATTCGAAATTGATTTGTAATTGGTTTGATTCTAATAAAATTTGATAATCATCAATAACAAATTATTCAGTGTCAACTCTTGTGAAGAGTCTTTTTTGAATGTAGGTGTGAATCTTCTTTTCGACTACATCTCCAACCACATTCATTGTTTCCTACATTCTTGGTAGCACTCATTTCTTCACTATATTATACATTTTCGCTGCCTTATGCAGTGATTCACTTCTTCACATCTTCTTGTTCTATCCTCTCTTATCTCGTATTGATTCTTACCTTCTCTTTCTTAGTCTTCATTTGTTCGATAAATTGGTAAATCTGCATTCAATCTCAAGTCATCGTATTATAGTTTCAGCGCCTGTAACTTCTTGGTGGCATCGGAGAATTGCATTCACTTGCGTTACACTAAGACTTAGAATGTTTGTATCCTCGCTTGTGCACATCTGATTGACAAAACTAAATACTGTAGCTCTTAACCGATTTAACAGCGAAGAGTGAGTGAATTGACTGAATGAATTCGTTAGATTGATCCGTCACCCAAGCGCTTATCTTTACATATTCTAGAATTATTGTCACTTATTTTATGTGATTTATCCATCTACTGAGATGTTCATCCTCATCATTGATTCCATAAAATACATTGACTTTGATTCTAGAATGAAGGAAATAATGCAAGCGGTACTAGAAATATTGATTATCAATGTGACAAATGCCAAATATTTCGCTTACATTAATGCTTTTTCACGAACAAAAGGAAAGTGCTCACGATGTCAACAATAGCAACAATTAATTAGAAGTGAATTATCCTGAATAAACATCGATTTAATAAGAATCTTTTATTGAAAAAAAATGATCTTTGTTGAATTCAGTTGGAACATCTGAACAATTATAATTAGATAGTGCAGTTGATGACGCATCCGACAGACAAGATTGATTTGACACCACAATTCGATTTCGATGTAAAGTCAGAAGAACTCACGAGAGAATATGACTGAGTGAGGCGTAGGCCAAATCTTTTTCATTTAAATGTTTGTTGCCAGAAAAAAACTCGTACTCCTGTCATTATTCATTGACAAAACAGATGAGAAGTGTAGCTACAGAAACAACACTACACACTTAGCATAGAGTCAACAATGATATTCATAGTAATACTATAGATACTTGCTTTCGGCGAAACAAGTATATTAGCCTCAACAGGTGTCACTCGTTGACGTTAGCACTTCTATCCTTTGTTATTGGTGCTTTTCATCCTCTTCGACGGTCGCATTGAAATTAAAACCTTCTCCTTTGAGTTTGTTTTTCTCGTCCTTCAATTATCATTATTATTATTGTTACACTTTGTTATTATTAATTATTTGTTTTATTTTTTCAAAATAAAACATAACCGACAATATAGCATTGGCATTATACAAATAACACAACAGCAAGAGACTGTAGGCATCTGTTACGTAAGTTCTTGCATTCTTCGGAAGACTGGATCCATAGTGTAGGACCCATGAGTTCCAATGGTAATATTCACACTATAACGATGCATAAGTTTACTCCAAACCCAACATTTTAAAGACTTCTCTGACTCGTTATTAATCAGGATAAATAATCAATTCCTATACGAATAAATAGTGATATGCTAATCTTTCACAAGAATATCAGCTGAATTTTGCCAATATTTCTGCACAACACATTCTCAAGTGATACTTGATCATGATTTTAACGCTTTGAAATATGCAAGACTTGTAGATAGTTTTCCTTGTTCAGGTTTTGCGTCACGCTCAAATTTTTCTCTCGGTATTCAACGTTTAAATGAGTCAATACTTCAAAGGTGTTCTCTTCAACAATATCATTGTTCGACCAGGAACAGATCGCTTTCATCAATTTAATGTTGAAGAATCTGATAAACACAACTGAGTACGAAATACGCGGTTTCATTCTTCAGTCAATCTGCATGTCGCTCGTTTTCATTATGAGCATGTGATACACAATATGAATTGATCAAATGGAGACGAATAATCTGAATTCTGGTGATAAACATCGATGGTGGCTGTCGAAGTAGTTTGACTCGTAGCATTGATCAAGCATAATTTAAAACGACATATGTACTTCGAAATAGTGTAGATAACAATAAGCGCCTGGTGAATTTTTAACTGCAAGTACAACTGTTTATAACTGGTTACCATGCGTACCTGTTTCAAGATGCTTAATATTACATTCGATAAATCCGTTCACACTTCTACCAACTGCTTCAAATTTACTTATCAGTTCAGTCATGTTGTTGCAATAATAATAAATCACTGCTATTAAAAATTTGAGAACTATAGAAAAACAAGAAAATTGTTAAGAATTAATTGTGCATATCGTAAATTTTCGAAAATATACCACCTATTTTCGTGTCGTGGTATCAAAGGAAATATTTTTAAATGTCAGGATCAACGCCGACGGCAGGAACGATTCATTCAATTGATTTACACTTTTATCGATCGCAGGCGAGTAGCTGTCATCACAGACTGTTTTCCTTTGTCAGTAAGAACAGTACACGTAAAGAGTAATACGATCACAAGCAAAATAGAAATAAACGATCGACTTATTTTGCTAATGCACATCGTTAAGGGCTTTAAAAAAACAATATTGACACTAAGTAGTAGTATATTATAGATGCACAAATACCAAAGCCAATAACTTCATCTTGCATATAAGCATCATCGTTTATGGCAGACTATTTTACTAAGAAATAGAAACAAGCATATTCTTAATATCACTTTCATCGATATTCACGTCATTGGAAGTTTCACAAAAAATATTAACCATGCTTATATGCAGGTTTCTCTTGCTTAAGGTAAAGTGTGATTTTAGAAAGATTATTACGTCAACTTTTCTGGTAATCGTTGACACATGAACACACTAATCATTTGATCATTCCAATTTGTATTCTGTTAGACGGAAAGGCAGATAATAGTTAGTATTTTTGTTTTCAGCTCCATATCCAATCATGATAGTGGCTGATGCACAAGCCATCATGCACCAAAAAATCATTACGCTTTTTCGTGCACACATGCTGGGGAATTCGTGCACAGCCAATTTGGTAGGATCCTGAAACGATTGCCAACGATTAGAAGAGAATTATTGGCCGATTTATTTCTTACATCTGCTTCTAACTTTAAGCTAAATGTCTTAGAACTCGAGCAGTTTCATGAGGCTCACCTTTTAAAAATTTTCTGTCACATCACTAGACCACAATCTCTCCATTCTAGCACATGAATTTGTACACCTTTTAAAATCGAATGCAACACATTTCATAGTATGAGAGAGATTTTATCATTCTACATGCATTCTTGACTGATTCTAGGTGTGGATTCTAATTGATCTGATAGTTATCCTTGGTATGGCTTCCATTGGTGCAGCAAATTCAGTGAGCGAAGAAACTATACGCAACTTCCGTGGTTCAGAAGAGACAACCCTCATTGTTCTGGCAGCACCATCGGTCAAAAACAGCTACTATCGGGCTGTATTCAATCAAATTATCGATTATATGGTAAACTTTGCACATCTTGTTCGCGGTAAAGATGAGATAGTAATCCTGGCAGATACTGCAACACTACCATATTTCAATGGGAAAGTGACTGACAATATTCTGATCGAAGCCAACATAGAAGATATTTGGATTCGTGACTTTTCTCCTGTCATACCTTCCCAACAGATCAAATTTCGTTATCTGCCTAATTNTTAAAAGATCGTCTATGTAATGATACGAACAAGAAAAAGAACTTGCAGCACATACTGAAAGGGTCAACTAGTACATTTACTAGAATGTGATTGCACATGAAAATAAATTTGTTAAATCTATCTTTTACGAAAACCAAATCACCGCAAAAGAGTTAAATTCCTCACACCCGCATCAACAATTGTCCTATTCATCTGTGCTGAATTATTCTCTGAGAGGATGACGTTTGATAAGAACAGATAGAGAAAGAGCCAAATATCTTTTATTAAATGAAAGTTTTAATTTGGAAAGAAATGCTGACTAAATAACGCGATCAAAATGAGATGTTCTTTCTTCTTTGAGTGATTTCGATTCTCTGATTGATTATTATTCTATTGAGTATTCTCCAGACTGAATAGTCAGGGTCTACACGACGGAAATTAATTCCTTCTGTCTGTGTGTCTGTCTGTCTGTCCAAAACACATTTTCTAAACCATTGATTGATTAGTTGTGTGGAATTTAACTCTTTTGCGGTGATTTGGTTTTCGTAAAAGATAGATTTAACAAATTTATTTTCATGTGCAATCACATTCTAGTAAATGTACTAGTTGACCCTTTCAGTATGTGCTGCAAGTTCTTTTTCTTGTTCGTATCATTACATAGACGATCTTTTAAGTTGAACTGAATAATTAATTAAGTTCTCTTCATAGCATCATTGTTTGACTCTTTACCGTAGTGTGTATAAAAACAACTGTAATTTTACGATGATATAAATATCGTTCGAAGAGACTCATACAGAAGACAGCTGTAACTCATCGAATGCTGTGAATGCTTTGGATGATGATTTTGTTAGAAAGGAATTTGAATCTTTAAGCTTCAAATAGAAGATCTTTAATGTTTGGTATGCCATTTGAGAAACTGAAAATTGATTTGAGACAATAGTCAGTCAACCATTCGAAGCACAAGTTCGATAATTATGAGCTCGAGAAACGAAAATATATGAACTCATCATTGAAAAATGCTATGCTAGTTGCTATGAGAATCTCAGGAAACCAAAATCAAGAGAGGTGAACCTGATGACAAAAAAAGAAAATTAAAACTTTCAGTTCTGATTGTGAAGAATTTTTTGTTTTGTTTGCTTTAACGGGAAACATCACACTATATAATAAATGATTCAAAGAATGGCGAAGGCAAATCAGATGACACATTATGTTGAATCTAATACGTAAAAAAAGGAAAAGAAAGCTTTTTACTGCTAAGTTTCCTGTTAAGATATCATGAGATCCATTGGTGAATCTGATCGCCGCTAATTGGTTAATAAGTGGCTTCTAAATGCTCGATTAACATTCAATGGAGTGCATATACAATACTGACAACAGTCTTCTGGTCTTTTCAACCAAGTCTGGTATACTTTTTGTTTGGTCAATAACCTTATCTAACAAGAAATTTCTTTTCATTTTTGAATAATATCGGAACAAGATACTGATACAGAGTTTAGTTCATATACTATCTAAATGAATCATAGCTGATGAACGATAGTGAACATGAAATTTTTCCTCTGTTTAATTCAATTACTTTTCATAAACACAAGAGATGACATGGCTTTTGAGGCTAAGACGCAAAATAACATTCACTGTAAAAAATGATTATCAAATGTTCTGTTGATCTCATTTGATCTATGATGATGAACAGATTTTGATGCTATCTAAATATGTTCTCACATTTTGTCATCTCCAGTTTTCAGTCGAAGGATCATTTAGCTCTGCATAACTGTATGTAACATAATAACTATTAGTGACTAAGACTTTTCCATTTTTCAGAAAAGATGTTGTATGACCAAATGTTGACGTACACATTCTACTAGTAATGAACCATATTTCAGCTGAAAAATCATACAATTCAGCACTGTTGTAGTATTCATCTCGATTGTAATCACTAGCAACGAGTACTTTTCCGACTGGTACATTTGATAATGTGACTGTAGTCAATCGCTATATTTGTTGTAGTCGATGAACGGTAGTCAGATATCTTTTCATGAACTCTGCAGCAAGAGAGGAAATGTGCAAAATTATTCAGGATACTTCCAATCAGATGCCATTTACGTCTTCCGAGTCATCTCAGTGCGTATTTTCTTCTCGATCTTTGAACTTTTTTCTTGAATTAATAACATCATACATAATTTTTTTTGGTTTCTGCACTATTTTCTTGATATGTTCGATCGGGTCTTCTAACTTGTGTAAACATGCCTATGTTCAGAATATTGAAAGAATTGAACAGGGAAGTCGCCAAAAACCTATTATTCTTCTCTGTTATTATTGAACAGATCAGAAACTCATCATTATACATTTGGTCCAAGATAGCTGCATCGTATGGTTCGAACATTGATCCATTGATAAAGGCACTTCTTAAAAAAAAAGACATCAACCTATCCGTGTTGCAACAGAAAGAATGAATCATCTAAAACATTAGAGATCAGTGCCTCTCACTTTGGTCTGTTTCATTCAGACAAATTGATCTTGGATAAATTAAATCAAAGTAATGAAAAGTATCAAACGTGTAGGGTAATGTATAAAGCAATTCACAACAATGTGGAATAGTAAATGATTTTTCTGAATTCCAATCACATCGAACAAATCCATAATACGAGGAGAATGGCATTCGAAGATGAAACACCTTTAATTCTGATAGGTGAGAATAAATCATTTTTTTTGCCACTTATTTATATTCATATCTATCATTTGTATTTCAATTTTCATTGAATGTAAATTCGGCTTAGTTCGAAGAATATATTCTAATTCATTTTCATAATCGACAAAACACATATTCAATACTGTAAGGGATGGTAAAACGCTTGTAAATGAAGTACGAAAATCATATCATAGAGATGAAATATCTCGATTCATGGTTAAAGACAACCTCTCCTGATGGAGTATACATCTCAATAACTGAGCTATTTCATATAAAATGAATTTATTATTCTACATGCATCAGTGTTTGAGAGAAGAAATGGTTTTTAATTTAGGCGTGAAACTATGATTGAGCATCCATTTATTATCCAAAATGTGGAAATAATTCAACTGGGATAAATTTCAAATAATATTGATGATCTTGCCTTTATCCTTGATAGTAAAATGAATTTGATCAATTTTTAGATAAGTCAGGTGTTAGATTTGTGATAATTTCAATAAAATTTTATTAAATGTATCAGAGTATCAATGTGATATAATGAAAAAGGTGTGGGTGTGGGTATTAGCCAAGACATACTCACAACCACACACCCACACCCTCACTGATTCGAAAGTGAGCTCGTACTGCATCTAAAACAAAAATGAGAAAAAGAGTATCATCAATTACCATTATATGGAAAAGAGAAGACGTATATAGTTTGATTAGGCATAAAGACAACAAAGGCTTATCTTTAAACTTTTTCATACGAATTGGATTAAGGCTTGGCTTAGCAAAACTAGACGAGAATATAAAATTGATTCACTGATTTCGTCTGGAGTGAATAAAGCTTTGATAACTGAACAAAAAAGGATGTGAGTGTGGATGTTGATGTGAATGTGGATTTAACTAATATGATATAACTAAAACTCACACCTACACCCGCACCCATACCTATTTATTTCTATGCAAGAAACTATTGTTAGAAAAACTACATAAGAGAAACCAGAAAATTTTGGTCTTATAAGATCATACAAGGCCTTATAAGATTCCAATCATCAGATTTTTGCAAGAGTCTTACGGTAAGATCACTGTACAATTTCGTAAGATCATACAGTATGAATCTTACAATATCTGGTGACAATAAAATCTTGTAAGATTTTATACGATCTGTGTATGATTCTTTCAATTGGGGTGCGATACATCATACTAATCGATCCAATAGAGATGAATCATTCGAATACCAATGAAAAACATGGATGATGGTCGTCAGAATACTTTGAATCATCTCATTGATCAAACATAACTTACAACGATATGTGTTAAGAAAATAATGTAGAGAAGCATGAGTGTTAGTGAGTTTGCAAATGCAAACAGAGGAATACATAAACGTTTATCATGCATACTTTTTCCACGATGTTCAATGTTAAATTTAATAAATCCATTGTTACTGCTACAAAATTACTTATCAGTTCAATCGAGTGATGGTGATAATAATAGTATATCGCTGCTCAAATGTGGAAACTATATAAAAACAAGAATATCGATGAAAACGGATATTGTATGTTGAAAAATTTTCAAATTTTGTCATTTCTGTTCATATTCTATGACATCAGAGGAGATATTTTTAAATGTTAGAATCGACGCTAGTGATAAATACGACTCAGTCCATAGAAATACACGTATATTTATCGTATAGGAGTAAATATCGTCACAAACGTTTTTCTTTGTCAATAAGAATAATACCAATATAACAGTAATATAATCACAAGCTAAATGGGAATAAACGATCGGTTTATTTAATTGAGAATCGATCGTTGAAAGGCTTTCTAAAACAAGATTGACATAAAATAGCAGTATATTTTATCTATATAAATAGTTAGGTATATCATTTCATCGGGTATATGAAATCTCCATTCATGTCAGACTATTTTGCAATAGAATAAACGCAATCGTATTTTCGACATCGCTTTCATCCATATTCACTTGAATAGAAGTTTCACAAATTATATCAACCATGCTTAAATACAATATTCTCTCGTATAGGGTAATGTATAGGTTTAGAAAAGTTTTCCTTTTATTTAGCTGGTTATCTTCGATAAATCATCACAAAGATCAATTGATCATTCTTATTTGTATTATGTTACATGAAAAGCAACAAATACAAATAACTTTTTGTGTTCTGTTGAATACTTGATCGTAAAGATTGTTATGCGTTGCTCATAGTGCATCGAAAAGTCATAGCAATTTATCTTGTTTAAAGATGAGGAATTCTTACAGTAAGTTTGGTAGGATCTTGAAATGTTAATCGATGATTAGGATGAGTTTATGAATCAAAGTTTTTCTTATGTCACCCTCTAATTTGAAGCTGAACTCTCTCGACCTCTAGAAGCGCAAGCAATTCATGAAATTCAACGTTTGAAATTTGTTTTTTTTCATATGATAGATTTCACTAATTCGATTCTATTTTCACAATATGAGAAAGGTTTATTGATTCTACATGCATTATTGCATCATTTTAGACGTGGATTCTTAGTGCTATAACAGTCATTCTTGGTATGGCTTCCGTTGGTGTAGTCGATGCAATGAGAGGCGATACTACAGGAGACTTGCATAATTCACAGGAGACGACACTCCTTATTTTGGCAGCACCATCGATCAAAAATAGCTATTATCGAGATATATTCAATCAAATCATTAATTATATGGTGAATTCTTGATGGTTCAAAAGTTATTATTGCCGATCGAATTCTAAAGGATAATCTCCAATTGACTAAAGCATATGCAAAAGATCAGCTCAAACAGATTATAGGTACTCATCAAGTAGCAATCATTCCAGAGCTGCCAGAGGATACAACTGACCATGCGGATGGAATACTTATGTGGATAAGCAACGACAAAATTCTTTTGTCGTAAACTTCTGAACCACAGAGAACACAGATTATGAATGAACTCAGAAAATCTTTTCCAGATGTCAAGATTATTGAAATACCTGATTATTGTGAATACGGTATTTGAAGAGGTTTCACTTCTGCTTCTGATGTTTTTGTCAATGCCATCGTAACTGATCAATATATCTATATGCTAACATTTAATGATTCTCATGATACATCAATGTTTATTTTAATTCAGTCTCATACAACCAAAAAAGTAATAGCTGTACCAACCGAGGAAGTTTGTTTCATGGGTGGTAGTGTTCGTTGTCTGAGTTGGCGAGTAAAGGAGAATTCAAGGAGAAAATTTTTAATTTGGCTCGGCGCGAATAAGAAGACATCAAAGACTAAATAATCCGTATTAATTGTTTCCTTTTCATTTGACATATTCTTCTTATATTTCTTACTAGTGATACATAGTGCCAGAAAATATGAAAATACAAACAACTGAATCGTACTCCGAAAATTATGAGCACATTATCACACTATATGATGACCTATAATATACAAAAAAAAATAGCTCTTGTTTGACTCAAAAATCGGGAATGAGTGATAATTTTACAATCGATTCTTGTATTCAATTGACAATATTAATCGAGTATACACTCGTTCCATGAACCATGTCACTTTTGCTAAAGATATTCTTGTGATGCATTCTACATGAAGAAAACTCTATGCAGAAGAATGGAGGATAAATATAATTCAATAAATGTAAATCAATTCTTCCAGTTATTTCTTGAAAAAAAACAATCTGATTGAAACCCATTAAAATATTGAAATTCTATAGCTAGAATAAGAGTATAAAATCTAACCATGCTGCCAAGAGACCAACAATAAAGTAGTCTGAGATATGATGGTTCTTTTTCCTAGACTATGATCACATCGAAATCTAGAAAAATTACTATCACTGGTTACTATGCTTATAATCTATGGAAAGTTCGACTAAAATCTATTTTGTTGGTAATTGTCATTTCAAATACACGACAATGAATTGTACAATGATTATAATTAACTGAAAATTTATTTTAACCAAGTACGATGTTAATTTTGTGAAGTTATGTATAAACTGATTATATTAAATGCATCGGGTTTCTGAACGTATCCTTTCATATGTTGATATTCACTTACACACATCTACCTATATTGTCAATTTTTTAGAATTAAAAACATATATTTTGATAAATATCCGGCTCAGGATACCAAGAGCATCTTGTATAGTTAATATTTCAACTAATTATCAAATACATCAATATAAACCAAACTATCTTTGAGAAAGATCTCTTGGGAACGAAACGGTAGCACCATGGGAACTTCTATGGGTAAAAATAATGCTTGAAAATTAAGTTCAACTCCTATGAATATGTTTTTTTTTGTCAAAATTCAGTTCTTATGTCATGATTACCGTACATAGTCAATTCAACGCTATGCATCAGGACTAAACAATTTGCTGAAAAAACAAGAGTTAAGACAATTAGATTGAACTTGTTGTTCTTATCAAGAAATAGTTCAGTCTCCTTTTCGCTTGATTCCATACTTTCTCCTTTGAATATAACACAAATTTCACATTGTGTAATAATGTTGTATGATACTACTGACAATTTTCTCTCAATGGAAAAACTATTTGTCTCCATATGAAGACACCTGCCATCTACCTTTTCGTTGGTCTCATCCAACAATAGCCTCCAATACAAGAATAGCTAACCCAAACCGAATAGATATTTAAATGAATCTTTTATTCTGGCCCTATCATCGACTATTGCTGAGCAATAAAATCATCTACGGACAAATGAAACAAAAAAACAACAAGTGCATTTGTAAGTCTACATAATCAACTCAGTATTATCGGCACGAGGCCAATGAACAATGCATCAATCCATGAAATCAAATTTAAGACTTTTTGAAGCATCACGAATACGAAATATGGAAACGAATTTATTTTTTCACTAAATATCACATAAACTTTCGATTTTCAAAGTATCAACATGAACTTTATTCATCACATTTACAATGTTTAAATAATTACTGATGTTCTTGTTTCGCTTCAATCCAATTTTCTTATTTTATTCTAGACTCTTTCTCTGAGTATCTTTAGTATTGTTCTTTAGTATGACTTACATTCATTTTCGAAGAAAATAATAAGTATAAATACTAAGTCAAAGTTGTACGACTCCTTAGTCATTTCTCTAATACAGATTTTAGTAACCAGAATTACACATTATTGAATATATTCTCATAACAATCACAGTCATAAGGCAATCATTTAACATTCTATCGCTCATCGTGGTGAACGCAAAACTAAGAAATTAAAGAATGAACAACATTCTTCAAATTTTTAAAATAGAAAAAAAGACATCAACAAAGAAAGTACTAAAGAATTATGATAATAAAATATGTACTAGTAGTAGTGAAAAACATG
The DNA here is from genome assembly GCA_905329745.1 of Rotaria sp. Silwood2. NCBI lineage: Eukaryota > Metazoa > Rotifera > Eurotatoria > Philodinida > Philodinidae > Rotaria > Rotaria sp. Silwood2. The sequence continues at coordinate 338,673 of CAJNSZ010000055.1, read as the reverse complement.
TTAACTGTACAAAGATGGAGTTATCAATTTGTAATTTTGCAATTAGAAATATATTTGAATCATTATTGTGTAAAATTTTTCTCAAACTCACTCTTATTTATTTTAATAAAAGTATCGATATTAGAGTTTTGTATGAATTGTATTGAATAATCATTCTGTAAATTTGATAAATAGAAAGGAACAACAATTATTATTGTTACTCAGGTTTTCATTTCTAAATAACTGAGAATACTTAGTAATATTCCGTACTAATTACAAACGATGATTGCGGTCAAAACGTTTGATTAATAAGACTTAATATAGTATAATACGTATATCACTTATTGAATATTGATGTGTTTTGTATTCATACAATTTTTATTTAATTGTTTGAAAAAAAGAACATTGCTATTTGTGTTGATATGAAAAACTGAATAAAGAAGCTCGTGATATGGCAATTATGTTAAAAAAGATAAGAATCGAATTGATATCCAACTTTTTATTATTGCCTATCATATTAATTATGATTATAAAGATAAGTTAGATTTCGAAAATAAATTTGACAAAAAAAATTAAAATATGTCTAAAATGATAAAATATCAAGTATCATAAATGAATTTGTAGTAGGATAGTTAGTTATAATTTAGAATATCTTAAAAGTAGTAAAATGGTAAAACGTATATATTTTAAAGATAAAAACTATTGATATTATGCTATTGTTTGAATATGTGTTTAAATAAATTATTCATTATGGTTATTATGCAATTATCATTTGACATAGTAAAAAAAAGAGTTCAACTGTTTTTTTTTCGTGTTTTGAGGAGCTTTAGTGTTTCTATTCTTTTTTTTTCATATCATGCTTAATAATTTTGTTTCTATCTGTGATGATATCATAAAAACTATAGTATTACTATAGATTAGAAAAAGAATATGATTCCTTTATTATAAACTAACAACAATGCTATGTAGTTTTATATATTAAGCTCCCCTACACCTTCAAAAAATGGAGTTTTTATTACAGGAAAATGCAGCGAAGCGTCCTCTTTCAGAATATCTACAGATTTTTTTTGAAAATGATCAAACTTTCAAAAACTTATTACATGAAACTTAAAACCTACTACCATGTTTTCGAAGAAATTTTCGTCGTTTTTAAAGGTTTTCACTTTTACAAAAATTTGCGTTTTCACTAGCATTATCATATTTTTGTATTAGTGGACATGTCAGATGGCGTTAGCTTATTGCATCGGCTACGCCCTTGTAAAAAGTTCTATGAAATATATTGAAAACATACCAAATGAATATATTTTTTTTCGAATTTACCTAAAAAGATCATTTTCAAAACTTCTTTAACGTTCTTCTCGGAACATAGTTTTCAATCAGGAAAATTGAAATAACTCCCGTTTGGCTCGAGCTATATTTAATAATTTTATTTTATTTTAAAGGTCTCAGTGGGAGTAAACTTTGTCAGACCAGTTTTTTTAAAGTCGATTCTTGCGATTAGAAAAGTAGAATATACTGCTGTTGGATCACCATTTTTTATGCTGATTTTTAGACCCATTCCACTGAAATGGTCATAGAAAATCAGTAAGATTGAATTTAAAAATTCTGTTTGGACAAAAGTCGCGTGCTGACATTAGCTTTAATTTGAGACCAGCCAGAGCTCGATACTACATGTTATAACGAAATTATATCGATTCCTCTGAAGGCCAAACATGACCTATGATTCAGCTGAAACTCCGGTCTAGTATGGCTAATCGGGTTGAAATTTTTGCCAGGGGTGTATCTATTCAGGATGACTCATCTCTGAAACTTTTAGCTCAAAAGATCGATTCTAAGTGGGAAATCATTTCTGAGGAGGAAGCCCTTAAAACAGATCATAAGAATTCGATTAGATTCAAAACGATTTAAAATAAAGTTTTTGATATGGCCTGAGTAATGTTGATCAATATCAAATGAACAGATTATTCATTATGTAAATGTTTGATTGTTTCTAATAAGTTGTTTTATGTTTTAAATTAAATTTTGTTGCATCAAAAACAAAAAGAACTTGTCCTAAATCATCTGATAGATGAAATAGAAATTTGTGTGACTTTCATACTTCAGTCAATAAGAGGCAGTTCTAACAAACTTGCTTTTGTTTTGTTCATTTTATTTTTTGTCTCGCTCATCTAATTCACGTTTGACTGTAATTACATCATATTTTCTTTTTCATGGGAGAAATAATTTCAGTTAACGATATCTCTCGTTCTGACATGTCTGGCTGGCCTTGGTTTTGTTTCTGTTCTTCGTATTTTTCATTATCAGCCTCGTGTTAATTTCATTTTTTCGTCGTCTTTCTGATTTCAATATGTTTCGCTTCTCTCTAAGTACATATTTATCAATCGAATGGTGATATTTTGACTATGATTCACTTTTCATTAGATGTTTTATTTTATCACACCAATTAATGTCTACAAGAACATCATTGCAGAAAAATGAAAAGTAAACAGGACAAATGATGCGGTAGATGTAATTTAAAAAAAGGAGACATATGCAAGAGACAAACAGAAAAAAGCGTGTTTTTTACACAAAATAAACAAAAAAAAAGAACCTCTAGAATATCATTCATATATTATATTAAGATACATAGAAAAAGTGTCGTTAAACAAAAAAGTTTAGAAATTCTCTTATATTAATTTAGTTCTATATTCATATTTTGAATAAGTTTTAATGAATTGGTTACAAAGAATTAGAAGTGATTCATGTCTATCAGTCAATTTATTGTCACTTTAAATAATCTAAAGAAATGTTCTAAAATGAACGTTCGTTATATATTATTTCTGTGCCTTTTCTTTTCCTGATTCATAAGGACATCTGAATAGATTGGTACGATTAACTACAACATTCTAGATGGTATATTTTGTTTGTTTATTTTCATAGACAAATAAACATTACGGAGAAGAGCTAAAATGTATGCACAAGTTCAAGAACACTGGAATCAATCATCAACACTATGCTTGTTTATTTCGATCAGATTTTGAGGCTTTAGAGCAAATAAAATGTAGTGACATTTCAGATATTTTACTTGGGGACTTTTAAAATACATTTTCATGACATATAGTGAACAAATTTACGTAGAATGATCACCCAACATTTTCTTCTATCAAATAAAAAAACAAGAAGATACTGTCAATTAAGGTGTAGTAAAATGTTTAGACCTGACAAAAATATTGTGTATAATATTTTCGTCATGTATAGACACCTACGACTCGGATCGCATGATTCTGATTCATTTTCTTTTTAATAGGACATTAAATTATATTTCAATACTCGCACGAAAACATTAATTTTCTTTTTGTGACCTTGATAGTACAATCAACCAAGTATATATAAGAAGAGAAATTATTTGCTGCATTACATTTAGAATTTTGTCTTAAACATGATTCTCTTTATTGTAATAATTCTGCTTCAATTTGGGCTTCGATTCGTTGACAGCTCAGCAAGCAATAGCTTAACTGACTGCCAGGCAGTGGCTGCCAAATTTAATAATACCTGTAATGGAGTAGCTGTTAGCAGTATTATCGCTACCACAGGTACCAATGTATCATGTAGCTCAGGTTTCACTAGTACAACGTGTCCTGGTACAATGGACAGTAGTACATGTAAGTTTCAACATAAACTGTGTGTCACTTGCTCAAGTACTACAACTATTCGTATTCGTGTTCAATCAAATGGATTGCCACGTTTTTGTCCTAATACACCTGCGCCTATAAAAGAACAGAACATTGATTTTGAGGTGAATTTTAATCCTAATGTAAATGTCAATTCTTTTGTACACAATCCAAGCACTTCATCACAATTAAACTCAATCGTTTGCAACATCAGTAATCAAGCATCTGTACCATCCGCATCCAATTATGTATCTTTTAGTAATTCTGGTTCTTTTAATACACTTGCTGGTGTTAGTGTTGATGGTGTGTCAATTTTAAATGTAAATAGTGCTAATAATGTTGATCCATTTTATCCAACTGGAGGCTATACATCAGAGTCAGTCGATGCATGTTTAGGACATCCGAATGCAGCAAGTAATGGTTATCATTATCATATGGCATCGGGTTGTGCATTGAGTCCTCCTACTGAAACGATCAAATCCTGTAAGTCCACTTCTGGTTGTAGTACAAGTATTGCCAACTACGCGATATCAAAATTTTCGTCATATCGTACTTTAACTGTAATTGGAATAGCCAAAGATGGACATGTTATCTATGGACCTTACGATTCAACAGGCGCTGAAGTAAGAATATCATTGATTGAGAGATGTGATTTCATAAAGTAAAAGTGTTTCATTAATCTCCATAGAAATAATACATAATCGATTCAATTTTATATTGAGTTTTCTTGTGAACAGAACATTGCACAAAAAAAATCAACTCGTAGAAGTCTCTTTTAAATGCTTTGTAAAACTTCTTGTACTAGTAAGGTAGTCAATAAGATGTCTTGCAACGAAATGGTAACGTCATTATTGCGAAATTATGAATACTTAAAGTCAAGTTGATATTAGATTCAATTTTGTACAAAGTTTGAATCGATTGATATCTTGAGAACAATTAGGTAGATGTAGCTAAAGATTTGTGGAAGTGAGTATGGTGATAGTTATAGGTTCAAAATAGTGTTACTTGTATAAGTAGTTGGGTATTATCGTTCGTCGAAGAGAAATTGATACAGAAAGGTAAAATCCTGATAAAGTTTAAACTAAATTTATTCTACCCTATATGTGACATAGATTTCTTGCTGTTGTTTAACTAAACTATATGTATCTCAGCTGTGAAATGAAAAATGATGTGCTTCATTAGAAACTTGTAGCAGTTTTATGCTAAAAGATTTTAATACAATAATTAATATACTCTGTATTTTATAGATAACAAAAGGTTTCGATATATGCAACGGTATGTTTTATGATTCTATTGGAAATTATGCCTATTTTGCTACACGAACATTTCCATATATAACGGGTTGTTTTGGTCCCGGTAATTATCCAAGTTTTCTTCCAAGTTGTACAACAAATAAACCGACGGCATATACAAAATCAGCTTATGCCGGCTAATAAATTCAATAAACAAATACCGCCATACCATCTTACAATCAAATAGTCAATGACTGTCTTTAGATCATATTATGCTTTTTCTGTGGATTATAGTTGGCATGTTTTCCAAAAACTAACCTTTACTATAATGATGAGTTGAACAGAGTGAACTCTATATCTCTATTATGTTATATATCATTCATCATATTTCATTTCTTTCATACTTTTTTTGTCAAAATCATTCGCTTTTCTTATTTTTATCGATTATTAACATACAGCATTTTTAAAAATAGACTATTATAACATTATTAATTTCATCTCATAGATACATTTCACGTTTCTTCCAAATAATGATTTCAATAGCACGAAAAATTTATTTCAATAATAAAATTTAAAAACAAAGTTTCAGAAAAAAAGTTGCTCTTTTATTTGTTAATGAAATGGAACATCAACTAGCTGCTGACATTAAATTATTTAACAATCTAAAAATGGTTACCTTCTTCTTTCCGACTGATTGTTAAATTCATGTTTTTTTTTCAAAAAAAACAAAAAAACAGAGCAACTCCTTAAAATTTCAAGCATCATTTGATTTGAGTATCAAGATAACTACGTTATAGTCAGTGAACTATGAACAAAAGTAAAAAAGAAGATTTCGAAGTTTTTGGGAGTAGATCTTCTCCCAATAAAAGATGTTACACTAATATGAAATGCATCATGTCTTTTAGAGAATTGTGTAAAACTTGATAGACTTTTATTAAGAAGCGAAGCTTCTACTACTCATGATTGGAATTTATTAAAATATGATCATTGTAAACAGATGGGTTTACTAAAGTAGATAAATAGTTTTGATTGAATGCCGATTCACTTGTTCATACATTGAAAAGACAACAATATGTAACATGAGTAAAACTATGAAAAATATCCGTTTTTGATTTATATTTTCGTCAGAATTTACAACAGAATCATGTGTATATCATATGTATCACAGACTTTACTTTAAAGTGGTATTATATGAGAACCTATATTTTCATCAACAAATAGCTATTGAACACATAGTTAATCTTCAAAATCATGATCACTTGTTTCGCAACATATAATGATGTATGATTAAAACATTATTATCGATTCTGTTGAAATAATTGCTAGTTGTTGACGCATTTTTTGTGTTTATATATTAAAGCTATCATAATTTGTTTTGACCTTCGTTAAGAGTCCCGTTAGGTGACAAAGATAGTTTTGAAGTGTTTCGAATTCGTATTGGACCAGGAAAATATTGGAAATCAATATTCATTAAAGGTAAATTCAATCCTTTTGAGCAATTGTGGGTGTGGGTATCATTTGCATCGTTACTCATACCCACACCCTCCTACTACAATGAGACATTTATATCAACTCAAAGGAAGTATCCTGACGATTTTGCTTGACTGAACACATCACTCTATCATGATAATACTATCTTCCAAAATAGTTTTCATGTCTATCATAAGGCATTCCCTTCGTAATTAAATCATTAGTCACAACAGTTATCTTAAAAAGTGCAGTTTTCAGGTGTCAAAGATTGAATATTTATTTGCATGTAAGAAAGCAAATCAGTTGCATGCAACGCCTTTAATCTTGTTCAAAAAAAATTGAATTAATGAGATCGTGTTTAACGCAGTGGAAATAGTTCAATAAAAAAGGAGAAAATACGACTTTTAGCTTGATTTTGCACTTGCTAACATGCTCGGAAGTTTAAACACGTAAAATCTGGTGAAAACTGCGGATACAACTGATAAAAACGCATAAATTTCAGAAAATATACTTGAGGGTGTGGGTGGATGTGGATGTGTATGTGTTTTCTTTCATTTCAAACGTACACCCACACCTACATCCCCGTCTTCCTAGCGTATCAGCACTAAGTTGGATAGCTCATGAGAAAAAGCTAATAGGAGACAGCAGTTAATAAAATTCTCTGTACTGAAAAGTGTGTCTTGCAGTCACTTTAATGCTTCTCTGCAGCGTGTTGTGAGGAAGCTTAGATTTTCTATATGAAAATATTCGCTTCCACGATCAGAGGACCTAATTAACACGATGCGCATCTAAACGTGTCATAGATGAAGAGATCTTTCTGAAATGAGAACATACTCGGTAAAAATCCGCTGTCAGTCACTTAATACCTCACCTCGCTTGCGCATTTTCTTCTAGAAATTCTGGCACGTTGTTATCATGAAAGATTTCATACATAGTTGGAAAACATATATTTCTGAGCACACGCAATGATACGTATTTCATAAAATACTTCTTTAATGCTTGAGGATGTAACACTTTTCGCATAAAGAGTTGCCAAGGTGCTTTTTAAAACAGACACAAAAGATTCTAAAATCACTCTGAACGCGTATTCAATTGCTCTTCTCTCAATTGTTTCTTCGTAGACAACAGAATTCATCCAAATTAGCTAGAAACTAATGACTAAACGGATGGTACATTCTATTTTCAACCGATTCTATTTACACGAGCCAATATTATTCAACATAAGCAACCAACTTAAATAGCTTTGACAGAAAAAGAGTTAATTTTACTTATCCGGCGCTCGTACAATGAGAAACATGCGAATAATGTTTTGATGCAAAAAAAAATAGAAAACAAACATTTGTTCGAAGAATGGTCTTGAAAAAATATAAACAACATATCCTAAAATTTTGATGGGGTTTATAACAACACTCTTTTTTCTAAAGCATGCGATCTACCACTGATGTTATTTATGTTCCATACAATTACAGTCTCGGACAAGTCTTTCTCCTCCTTATTTCTAC